>JARVZY010010987.1:0-25954 GCA_030686995.1 Artemisia argyi | reverse complement strand
TTCTAGAACTAAAGCTTGTTGGGGATAGGAGGGGAAGGGGTATTTTCAGGGTTATTAAGGTTACCTTATTTCGGTTTACATTTTCCCGACTTATTTTGAAATTTATGAGTTAAAACAAGCTTATTATGACATAACAAGCCTAGATAACCTTACAAATTTTAAAGTAAGGTGTAAAAAATAATGCTTATTAGTGCAAAAAGTGTGTTAGGTTAGAATTGGGCTTGATTATGCGTTGGGCCGTCCTCGATGGACTACCATTTATGTAGGTTTTGCACTAATCCAAGTAATATGTTAGTTCCCTGCACAAATGAAAGTAAACAGTTAGCTTTACCGTGGGGATAGGCCCCACGATTAAGCTCAGGCGTGAGAGTAAGTATTCATGTTGTCAGAGAAAGATGTATGTATTGGGATATGTGAGAAAGTCATATCTCGCGAGTGTGTGCTAAGGTTGCCTTTTATAGGTGGTCGAAACACTAGGGTTCCCTAGTATTTCGCATATTATCGTAGTGGCCGGGGTGGGACCCTTGTCAGACAAGGGTCTGCAGCTTAATCATGATTGCGGACGTGGATCATCTTCCGGACTATGGGTTGATCCGCAAGCTTACTTCGGAAGTGCTGCTTGAATGATCCGCGTACGTCCTTTGTATTCCTGTCACACCCCCAATTTACCAGACTTGCAGCGGAATGGAATACCTGGGGGTGTCTGTCATAGCATCACAGTTACGGTTACATTGAACGACCTAAAGTGTCGTTTGGAAAATACTTCGTTTGATCATTGAAATTATTCAGAGTTAACAAAATGAGGTCCCCAAAAGGTGTTGCAAGTTTATGAAAAACAAGTCATACTAGATCAAACGTTTACATAAGTGCATGAAATAAGAGTGAGACGCGTCGACTCCGCGACTCCATGAAGGTCCAAATTCATGTCACATGAGCTACCTTAATAACCTGAAATACATTGCTAAAACGTCAACACGAATGTTGGTGAATTCCATAGGTTTATAAAATGTAATGTTGTACGGCCACCACAAGTAAAAGTGCATAACAAAAGTTATGTAAAATAGTACAATAGACCTTAAGCTCATGACCCCGAAGCTATGACTGATGAAATTATATGCCCCTCCCGAATGTTTTACCAGAACACTCCCAAAATGTCAAAATGAAATGCATCCGCTTACTGTTGGTAATAACTACCGCGGAAGGAGGCGTCACCCTCGATAGATCTATCCACTCACTCTCGCTTAATCGGCAAATTAACGGTCCATGATAATAAATAGGGGACTTTAACAGGTTGGTAAGGCAACTTAAGCAATGTACATATGTTTTGGTACTTGGGCTCGTACTAAAATGGTTGATGCAATGTATTCCCCCGTGGGATTTGAAATCAAAATATTGAATTGAAAACGGGGCTATGAAAACTCACCTGATATGATGGTACCATGAACATGTAATGAGCTGAAAAACAAGGCGCGCATACTAGCCGCAACCTAATATGAATGATGAACGATCTACTTTAGATCATGAAATGATGTTATGAATGTCCATGCACATGTTTCCTATACCACTCTACTCTTTGAAAAATACTTCTTGTTATCAAAAATATACATTTTCCAAGACTTAGGAAAATAAGGCAACTAGAAAAATAAAACTAGTTGGAATGTATGTATATATATATATATATATATATATATATATATATATATATATATATATATATATATATATATATATATATATATCGTATGTATCAATGTTAGTGTTGAAATCCTCGGTTTGAAATCCTTGATATAACGCCTTGTAGTGATAAAAATATACTTGAAATCACTAATACTTCATTAGTTATGAATTTGGGTACTTGGTATTATTTCTAGAAATCTAGAGTTACTACGTAGTGTTAATATTATTTTTGGTCTAAAAGCTGTCAAAACAATATAAGTTTTGCCGATATTGAAACGTGAATATCTTTGTCGTTATAAGTCCGTTTTACTTGTTCTTTATATCCACGGTTACGTCTTAGTATGTAGTAATATATTTTGGAAAGTTAGACTCCTCCGGGTTACGTCTAAAGCCTCTTTTTGTCTGACGAAAAATGTCTAACAGCATGTATTTTCAGAAAATATACTTTTCGTCAATAAACTTGCAAAAATCATAACTTCTTCGTTATAAACTCTTTTTAATATGTTCTTTCGCCTACGGATTCGTTTTTGAAAGTATTTTCTAAAAATTTTGTCAAAGTTTACTTTATGTTTACTGATTTTCCTGGATTTACAAAAATGGGACAGAATGTATATATACTTGTTACAAATCCATTTTTCATGTCCAAAACTAGTTTCTACTTCAACCAAATCTCTTGCAAACACCACAATGCTATACTAATCCTACCATACACCTTCTTAGGGTGTCATGGGTTCCTAATCACTAGTAATCATGTTAATTTAACAAAGGAACATCTAAATCAAAATCTAAGGTTTGTATGTTCAAAAAGTTAACAAAAATAATGTGGTATAGCTAACTTGTACATGAAATTAAGCATGAAAACCATAAGATACAAGTGTTAATTAGATGAAATCATGAAAATAAATTTGATAACTCACTTTGAAATAATAGGTGATGAGATGATGAGAAATCTTGTGTTACTTGTGTTTATGTTGCAAGAATCTTGATTAGAATGATGAAATGAACAACTTTGTAGCTTTGATCTTTGAAAAATAATGGATTTTGGTTATGGATTGAGTTGGGTCGTGGGTTTTGGGGAAGAAAGGGGAGGATGAAAAGTTTTTGGATCTTGAAATTGTGATGTTATGATTTTAGTTTTTGGTTTTGATATAACATTTGAGGTTTATGGTATAATAAGATTACATAAATGCATAAGGTTAAAAAGTATAAGTCATGTGGTCTAGGGGTGTGCTCATGGCCGGTTTTCAATGTGTAAAAGAGTAGCAAAGTCGGTTTTGATCACTTAGAAAATGTAGTGTAATATTAGTTGTAGTTTAGTGTAAGTATTAGTTACAATCGGGTACCGGGTTTGCTAGAAATAAATATTAACGAAGTTGAACGGGACTTAATAAAGTCATAAAAATGTTAAAAATATGTTGGGTACAATTACTGAGTGTTCGGGTGATTATTGTTTAGTTTTCACGAAAACCGTCGTAATAATTATAAACTCACGTTATAATTAAAATAAATTTTCAAAATACTGGGTAAATGAATATTATAACTTTTATGATGATAAAATGGATATAAAAATATGTCGGGACCATTGTGGGAATATTTAGATATATTCGTCGTGTTTATTAACCGGGTGTTAACGTTTATTATAAATAATTATAAGAAAAACGTTAAATGTATCAAATATATAAATTTGAAAATCCTAAGAGTGGTATAACAGGTAAATGACCTACTGATGATATGCAGACTATCTTTATTCCGTATGAAATGTCCTTACTGATAATGCATGAATTCGCACCTGAACCAATACGGTTACGCGAATTTAAATACCCGTAAACTAAATTTACGATGAAATGAATAATGCACATGAATGATGAAATTTCTTTCGGAATGAATAGTGTTCAATGAATAGTAAAATTTCTGAGTGCTTCTCTGAATGTCAAACTGACACCAACAATGATGAATAGTAAAATGATGAATAGTGTTTTGATGAATAGTGTTTTTCCAAAGTTTGGGAAATGACCTGAAATGGTGAGTTGTGACAGTCTTCCCCTCTAAAAGGAACTTCGTCCCGAAGTTCAGTTTATGTTGGTCTCTGAAAACGTATTGGTGAAAAGGTGATGATATTCTGGAATTCCAGCGAACTTTCACGATAGGAATTCGACTCTGCTTCAACTGTTTGACCTAACTGTCCATGATCTCTACTTGTTCTCCTGCAAGGTTTATGTTTGACTTTGGGTTGGATTCCTTTCCAAATGGGATTATGAGTGACTAATCTGAAAAAATGATAATACATGGTTGTGTAATCCTGTTGTTCTCTAACAAGGCTCAAGTCTGACGGCCACTAGGCCTACTCTGTCTGAAATATTACATGGTCCAGTGTATATCGGGTTTAACTTTCCAAGTTTTCTGAATGATATCATGCCTTTCCTAGGCAGAACTTTCAACATAACTCTGCCTACCAACTTGAAGTTTTAATGGTTTACAACTTATTGAACTTGTAACTGATTCTTGACTTGTAGAAAATTTCTGGTTATTTCATGAATGCCTACTGGACTAGTGAGTTGAGCTTTTTCCGAGTTTGGCCCATCAATAGATGGTCTGCGCTTCTTAATGTTTTAAATGTGATACTGGTAATATATACTGCTGAATTCTGCCAGAACTCAAGTTTGTATGCTAGTTGGTCGATTCTAAAATGAATCTTAGATGGTCCAATATGCTAAAGGTTCAACCTCTCTTGTTATCCAATTTGTATCATGCCAATCCAAGGCAATGTTTTTAACTTAGTTTATCCTCCCACTTGAATCTGGATGGTTTGTTGTTCAGGATACCCAATCCAAATGATGTGTGTTATGTACCAACCTAATTTCTGCCAGTTTCTCGCTGTTGGTGTGATAACTATTGTTGTAGATGAATTTGATTTATGTTAAATGATTAGTCCAACCATTTCTAGGGTCAATCACTCATGCTCTAAGCATACTTTCCTATGTTTGAATTGTTCTCTCGCCTTGACCATCGGTCTGAGGATGATAGGTGATATTTACATCTAAATGGGTTTCTGAAGGAAATCCTGAAATGATTGCTTGAAGTCCAAGGTGAATCGGTTTCCTTAACAGGAATAACTGAAATGGGTACAATAAACCTTTGTGACTAATTCCACAACGTTCGGTCCTTCGAACTTGGCGTTATCTGAAAGGGATAGAATATAGGTAACAATTTGATTCCTTGTGTTTTGTTCCAACGGATGATAAGACATATGTCCTTCTTTGTCTATTGGGTTTGGTCTTCACAACTGAAGTTCGTGATTAATTTGTGATGCCCTTCCTAATCCTTCATCACATATTCCAAATATTCTTTATTGTCAAGTCACAAATCCTAAATGCATAAGCGATGTTGTAGGGAAATTGGTTCTGGAAATTTGTCTCGCGATTGTGAGTTTTGGTTGAAATCTTTTTCTGAATAAACGAATTTAGAAAATGGAGCAAATGATTTACTAAGTAATATTTTTTCTGATGATTCAAAATTTCAGTAGTTATGAAGTAGAAAAATGTTTTCAAACATGTTGTGATTAAGACTGCTTACCAAAGTTTGATGTCTATGTATATTTCTCATTGTACAATAGTGTTGCTAAAGATTGACCAAAAAGGATCGTACTTGTTCAAAATAGGAATTTCAGAAATCATTTTTCCACAAGGTATGTGATTTATGTAAACGCATCAACTTTATTTAAAAGTGAAAACACTAACAAGGATAAAATGGTAGAATAGGAAATGTTCGCTTAAATGCATAGATGTCTTAACATTTAGTTCCTGAGGTTGGATAATGCTTATTGGTGGTTATCAGGTATAACTACAAGCATAGGTATTTAGACTAACTTAAGTCCTGAAATGGTTTATCGTTGTAATTGGCAAGGCGAACGTATCACTTGATGTTGTGTCGATGAATGTCTATTCTGTTTTCCCATGTAGATGAGGAGATATGTTCCGGTTTGATCCCTTGCTTGGTATGAAGGTGAGGTTATCTGAAATTTCTAGAGACATAATGCCTTAGAGGAAATTACATCGATATTCTTGATTCAAACAATTGTCCTTTGTGAAGACTTACTGCAGGAAAGTTTATGTATGGATGAGGCCATGTTTAAATGAAATGCTCTACAGTCACAATTAGCAGCTTAGTTTATTTCTATTGTGTTGTCCTGCGGACATTTATATTGAGTTCAATCCTGTAGCTCAGTCTAACTAGTACCTTTAAATGATAGAATTTAACAACTAAGTCAGAGATGATGATTCGGATGGTCTCGCAGTATCTTAGGATTTGTTGTTGAGTTATGAATTCTATCACTATATACTTCTAGTTCTGGTTAGTAGTTCTGTAATCCTTTCGTTGCTTTTATTGTATAGAGGAATCCTGCATGTAATTGATATGGAAAGTCTCTCCTAGGGAAGTCAATGGGAAAATCCAACTTAATGGCTGAATGAGTGACTGGTGGGGTAAGTATCCAGGGATAGTTCGGCAAAAGGGATGTTTATGGAAGAGTTCCTTTGTTTACAAAACTTTTAAATGAAGATTGTTATTAACAATCCTTTGAAAAGGTAATTATTTCCTTCATGGCATAATCCTTCCTGAATTTTACATAGGTGATCAGGCTATGTACAATTGAGGACTAATGATGCGATGTTAGATTTTGTCAAAATATCATAACTTTTCTCAAAAGTTTTAGATGGTGTTCAACGCATTGTTATTAAAAATGGTATCCTGATGTTTTCTTTCAAATAACCTGAAAATTGCCTTGCGTAATAATAGTAAATACTTGGTGTAATGACAGAAAAATCAATTTATAGGATGGTAATAAAATAGCTTACTTCAGAAATTTTTCTGTAAAACAATTTCCCCATATGATAGTAAAATAGCTTGAATGGTGTATTGGATACGTGGGTGAATCTTGTCGAATGGTAATAGTCTATTAATTCGTCAAAAACGAAATCAACCTAATCCCTGATAAGACAATGCTAAAATGTTGCGAAATGATTGAAGTTTGAGCAATTGGGATAGAAAATGGGGTAAGTGATGGTTATGATTATCACAGAGGTAACAAAGGATAGATATTATATTGGATAGAAAAGTGCTTAATACAACTAGGTTATGTCATCGTACCAACGATAAGTACAAAAGGAAAGATACAACCCTACAGGGCTCGAACTACGGTTTATATATTGAAACAAAGCTCCTCCTGCTGAAGCATTGTTGTTATCCTTGATGTTGCTAATATCCTGACGGTTCTCTTTCAACAGCTCACGCTATTCCTCGAGCGATTCAGTCTTGATTCCAAGTTCCTGATTTTCCTTGTTCCTTAACTCTGGGGTCTTCTGATTTGTGAGTTTCCTACAGTCTTTAGTCCGACGACCCTGCTTCTTGCACACTCCACACCTTTTACTGCAATGATCTCGGTGATGTTGATTACACAGGTTGCAGTAAGGTAACTTTCCAATATACCTTCTCTTTGTGTACGGTTCTGCAGCAAAGGCTCTATTCACTTCTTGTCCCTTGGGTGATTGTTGAGCAGCATTACAACCTGGATTGTTGTTCCACTTCCTTTTATTGTCACTATTGTTTCCTGATGTCTCGACGTGAGCTATGAGTTCCTTTGCTTCGATCGCCATTTTGATAGCTTCAGACATGGTATCGGGTTCCCATGCGATGACCAACATACGAATTCCATTTGAGAGTCCCCCGATGTACCTTTCAAGTTTCTTGCTTTCCGGTTCATCCATTGCAGAACCTAGTCGTGTTAATTCATAAAAATGAGTAGTGTACTCGTCAACATCATTTCCTACCATGGTAAAGTTTAGTGTTTCCTGTTCTATTGCTCGTAATTCACTTCCTACACCAAATGTTATACTCATCATCCTTTTTAGTTTCTCCCAAGAGTGTGAGTAAGCAACATCAACTCCCACCATCTTAATATGTTTGGTCCACCATTCCTGGGCATGATCCTGAAAAGTGCATGTGGCGAACTTAACCTTGTCTTCCTTATGACAGTCGCCACATCGAAATATTGTTTCTATTTCTTCGAACCATTTGAGAAATTCCTTTGTGTCTCTAGTTCCGCTAAAGGAGGGAGGATTGCACCCCATAAATTCCACGTGAGTAAGTTCCTTAGTGAGGGCGGTGGCTATGTTCTTGGCAATGACTTGTCCAACAGCAGCTTGCGTCATGCTTGGAGTGGTTTGCTTAAATCTCTCTTCATTAAATCATAAGAGACCATGAGGATCTATAGGTAATAGAATTTATCATATTCACAACACCTGAATATAATACATGAAAATCTCGGTCTACGTGAACCGATATCACAAATAGCACAACCTTTTTCTTACATAGTAGAGTCACACTTGATATTTTTGTTTGTACAACAATCAAAAGACAACAAGTTCTTTAGACTATGTCCCACACTTTCTGTGGCTAGGATAATAGTAAAAGCTAGTGAGAATATAAGTCTGGTCTAGGGACTTCCTGGTGTCCCTCTGTGTGAAATCAGGTTTGTGGCATCATAAGGTCGAGATAGTCCTGAAGTGGTATCTGAAGTTGTGCATCTATCAAATCTTAGATAATGTAGGTTCTGAACCATTCCTGAAGAATCTGCGGATGTTCCTGTTGAGTCCGTGATAATGGTATTATCTACTAGATGTTATCTAGTTCATGGCAAGTGGGAATGGAAAAGGAAAATGACAATGGTGGTACTAGTGAATGGAATACTACCCTCTTTCGTGCTACCTCGCGACATCTAAGAGGTAAAACTAAAGTACGCATTATAGGACGACCAATAGTGTAATAAGTAGCTGACGGTGGTGATAGTACCTGAGTAGTGGGTGCTCTACTAGTGATGGAAAGAAACATACTATCTTCCTTGCAATAAACATCCTAATAAGTCCATTAAGATTAAGTCTTAATACTCTACCAAAAGGCATTCTATGTATGGGCTAAATGATAGGAAAACTGTTAGAATCGTATTTTTATTTATAAAAAGTGTCGGTCATTAACGTATAGTTATAGGTTGTTTTAGAATATCATTATGATGAAGTTTTATGTTTAGTATTCATGTTTTGTAAAAGTCTAAGGGCTATTAGTGTAATAATGTAAAAGATTAGAAAAGCCCTAGACTATGAGTATAAATACTCTTGTAAACCTCATTTGTGAGGTTGGTTCTCGTAGTGATTCTCTTAGTATTAACAAGGTTATTATTCCACACACTAGAGTTCCCACTCACTCTCTCTCTCTACTTACTTTCTCTCTCTAGGTTTAGGCTTGATTCAATAGTGATTTAGGTTGTTCTACGGTCCTACAAGTGGTATCAATCGCCTAGGGATAATTTTGGGTTGTTTTAGATCGTTTTTGGTTGAAAAATCGGTTTTTTAAGAATAAAGTTACTGTTCATCGGTGTTTTGTGAGTTAAGAAAAAGTTTCGAGTTAGAAATTTTTTGTCTATCGAGTTTCAAATATTTTTTCGAGTTAGGAAAATTGTTCCGAGTTAGGAAAAATTTTTCCGAGTTTGGAAAACATTTTTCGAGTTAAGCAAAATTTTTCCGAGTTAAAGAAAAATTTTCGAGTTTGAAAAAAAAAAAATCGAGTTAGGAAATATTTTCTCCGAGTTTGAAAAATTTTGTTTCAAGTTTGACAATTTTTTTCGAGTTTGGAATATTTTCGAGTTTGGATAAAAATTTCGAGTTTGAAAATTTTTGTCGAGTTTGGATAAAAATTTCTAGTTTCAAAATTTTGTTTCGAGTTTGAAAATTCTTGTCGAGTTTGAAATTTTTTTCGAGTTTGAAAACACTTTTCGAGTTTGAAAAATTTTCGAGTTACAAGTTGGCGAGTTAGCCTTTTACCTAATCGTTTATCGAGTTAGGTTCTTTGTGGCAACCTACTAGGGGAAACTCTGCTCGAATTTCACCAGCTTATCGAGTTAGAAACTACAATTTCTTACCGAGTTAAGTCTGCCTTAAATCTTACCGAGTTAGAGTCCATACTACTCATCATACCGAGTTTGACAACCATCCTAACATACCGAGTTACAAGTTTTCTGAGGTTACCGAGTTTCACAAGCTTATCGAGTTAGAGTAGCAAGAATCCTATCGAGTTAGCAAAAAAAAAAAAAAAAAAAAAAAAAAAAAAATTGGCGGGAAAATTTGAGTAAAATTTATTTTTCACACGAGACTTAACGTTCAATTTTTACGCGAGATTCAAATTTTGGTATAAGGTTGAAAATTTTGGCCCGAAATTCAAATTTTTAGGCCAAAATTCAAATTTTTTCGGTACATTTTGGCGTAAAAATTTTCAAAACTCAAATTTTTCTGGTAACCTTAGAATTGTATTTCTTTGTGTTTTTCAAATTTTGAGAAAGAAAATTTTCGTATTCATTTTTTGGAGGGAAAATTTGAAATCACAAAATAACAACCGAGAACGCTTTTCAACTTCACCAAAACATCTAATCTATAACAACAACCTTTGTTATCTTTCAAAAGATCCTAAGAACAACGTTTCACTTTGAATTGAATCAATGGCATCTCACCATGACAGTATCACGAGTACTTTGTCCAATGGTTTTGCATCAATCTTCAATGCATTAAACATCCAACGACACAACAACCATCAGCAAGGATATGCTTCGAGTATACAGATGGGGAACCAGATGCAATATGCAGGGCAATATGTAGGAAATCAGATGGATCAGATTGTGAATCAGAATGTGCTTAATCAAAATGGGATTGATTGTTTCATGACTTCGATTCAGAAACCGCCATCAGCAACTCACAACAATGTCAATGCAATGACGAGGGTTGAAAAGATCCAGTACTTGTTGATGCTAGCCAATAAAGAAGAATCGGGAATACCGTTGACTACTGATGAACATGAGTTTAGAGCTACGACAAGAGTTAATGACAACTCAGCAGATCTCAATGAAACCTACAACTTTATGGCAAATCAGCAGGCAACAACATCAAGCAGTGATTCTGATCTTCCTCCTACTTATGATTCAGATCCACTCCATTAGGTACCAAATTATGGTAACAATGTTAATCTGTTTGCTCATGAGAAGCCACATTATGTGCCACCTGAACCTAATTACGATACATATGTGGGGGAATAAGTTAATAGCAATGTTAACTATGAAACTCCAGATATGGATCCTAATGGAGTTCAAGTTGCACAAAATGGTGCTAATGATGAGGAAACCCGTGCTTTCTTTGAATCATTATTGAAAAATTGCAGCATTGAAATTGAAAAAGTGAAAAAGGTCAATCGCGATGTTAAGGCCGCAAATGTCAAATTGACCGCTGAGCTTGAGAGTTACAAGAAAAACGTTAATGCTTTTGAGTTTCATCACAAAAGATTGTCTGAATTAGAAACTGGTTATCAAAATTCCGTTTCAAGGGAAAAACAATTGCAACTCAAGTTTGATACACTTGATGTTAATTCTTTCAAAAAGATAAAATCTTTAAACGCGGAAATTTCTGATTTACAAAACCAACTTTCTAAACAAAAAACAGCTTATACCAATCTTGAAAAAGAAAGAGATGAGTTGAAAAAGGATTTTGCAAAGAAAAAAGACAAACTTTTGGCCGAAATCGTAGAGTCAGAACACATGATTGCACATTTAGAAGAATTAGTGGTTAAGTCGGGTCAGTCAAGTCAAACAATGAAAATGATTTCAAATCAAACTAATCCGATTTACCATACGAAACATAAAGTGGCTCTTGGTAACAACACCCCCAGTAATCTCAAGAAAGCTCAGCAAGAACAGAATGCTTTGTATAATGGTAATGTGATTTACACCAAACATGACCCTCCCGTCGTTCGGGATTCTGTGCAAACGATAGAACATGTCGAAGAGAGCATAAATAAAATGAAACAAAAGGATTTGAAACCCATTGATTACAACAAATTGAACAAATTTTCGGGAATTACTTTTGTTCCACAAAAAGAACCTTCTGTGTTTTCCATAAAACGTCCATTCGTGAAATTCTTTTCTAAAAAGACAGTTGTTTCTAAAGCTCTTTCAAAAATAGAACAAATGTCCTCTAACAACACTTTTAACACAAGTGAGGCTAGAGACATTCTAGATGACGTTAAAAAGAGAATTCAAGTACTTCAAAATATTGTTGAATCTAAAACTTCAATCAATATTAACAACTGGCATTCTAGTTTTCATATCGAACAGAAAAAGGTGTTTGAAAACGAAATTACTATCCCACTAAATAACATCAGTGCGAGGATAATCCATTTTGAACGAGCTTTCTTAAAAGAAACGGCCGACTTTGTCAAGGACCACAAATCCCTGGTAAACGAAACTAATGAAACTCGTGAAAACATGAATGTTTTGGAAAACCTAAATGATTCTCTCTTCGAAGCTGTTATGACCACTGACATTATGTCCATCATTTTACAAACATATTCTGTTCAAGACGATGAACGACTAAGAGCTGAGACCTCCGCAATTGTTTCAAAATATGAAAATGCTCTTATAAATCTTGAAAAAGAAAATGTGTCATGTTTTAAACAACTTGATCGAAAAAACGAAGAATGCAAGTATGACAAATTGTCGTATGAGCGTGCCTTCAAGAACATGAAAGAGCAAAATGATCTTTTGAGGGCTCAGCTTGAAAATCAAAAAGGGAAGGGTGAGGAAACTAAGTTTGCAAAACCATCGACTTCGGAGAAACCAAATGTTTCAAACACGGTTCAAAAACCAAAAATGTCAATTTCACGGTTTGCTCCAAAAGTCGATGAGAAAAAGGATTTGTCAAAACCAGTCACTCCACCACCCTTGCCCAAGGAAAAGGTAATGGAAAAGATTATTGATAAACAAAATTTGTTTGTTGAAAGAAACAAAAATGTGATTTCACCTGGCTCTTCTAAGTATAGTACACCAAATAAGACAACAAAAACTGTTAATGAGTCTGTTGGTTCTAATGACATGGTCCTCAATCATCATCTAGAAGAAGCTAGAAAAAAGGCATAACATCAAAAAAATGGAATTTTAGGTGCAAAACCTAGTGTGATGAATTCTACAAGATTCCAAAGCACCGCTAGTAGTAGTAAACCATTACCTAGGAACTTTCAACAAAATACTAGGGATTGGCTTGCATCTAAGAGTAGTGGCACAAATAAGAATGCTAGGAAATTAGAATGCAACACAAAGAATTCCAAATCAAGTGTCAAGACCCAATCCACTAAGACACCAAATCAAAACAAACCCATTGATAAGAAGCAAGAGGTTAAGAAACCTAATAGGTGGATATCTAAAGAATGTAGTTTTTCCAAGACTGAGACTTCCGCTGCATCTGATAAGAAAACTACATCTAGATCTTACCTTAGGTGGATTCCTACGGGGAAAGTTTTTAAAACAGTTGGTCTTAGGTGGATTCCCACAGGGAAGATTATTGATAGTTGCACCAAGACAAATAATAGTGATAATCTTCAGGATAAGGAAGTAGAAACCACAACAACCGTTGATAGTCAACACCCTCAAAGTGATGATTCATGTACTTCTAACACTGTTATTTGTGAAACCTCTTCGTCTTTGGTTGCAGTTGATTCAACTATCTCTAAACCCAGTTCTTCAGAGGGTTCAAATTCTGTAAATTCTATAAAATCATTCTTTCAATCTTCTATTTTTGATTTTCCATTTCTTTTATAAAAACAAAAACAAAATACAAAAATATAAAATTTCAAAAAATACAAAAACAATATAAAATCAAAAAATCCAAAAATATTCTTCTCACGACATGTTTCTCGTATAAATCAATATTCTGTACGTTTCTAGAAATGTCATTCAAAAATGATACGGACATGTACAGATGCTTGAACGGGAGTTCTTTAAAATGTTTTTCTAAAACATGTCGTTTCTCAAAAGTTTCTTCACAATGGCTTGTAAGTACTTCAGCTTACAACCCGTGCTTCAAAGTGAAATCTTTTCAAAACTTAAGTCCGGGTATAACAACTCGAAAAGATTTCAAATAAGGACTTAATCGAATGGCTTCTGGACACATCAGTTCAGGACCCGTGCTTCAAAGAAAGGAAAGTGCTTAATCATAATGAAGGTTTCAAATATCTTTCGAGCACTTATCTTAAAAATAAAAATTCTCTTACATCATGAACACCACATTTTCACGATTTTTCAAAAAGATTTTCAAAATCTATCAAAATCGGTGCTCATCATCAAAATGATTTGTGCACACCTTACAGTGCACAACTCAAGTTTTCAAAGAAAGAAAAGTGTTACGCAAAAATGATTTTCATCAACAAAGTGCAGTTATCCTAAAAATGGACACTGTTGTACGCCTCAGTGCGACATTCCTATTCAAACAAAGAGAAGTCTTTGTTTTTCAAAAAACTTGATGCAAAATTCAACAAATCTGAAACTTCTTTCTCTTTCAGAATTTTGCTTCAAGACGACTCCTTCCCTCTAAACGTTAAAAAGTTTAACATTTCTCAAAAACATATGCGAGTTTTGAGGGGGAGTATTTCTAAAACAAAAATAGTTCCGAATTCATGCAACAACAAATCTGTCTATCTCTCCAAAAAGCTTTTTCTTAATCAGTTGATATCAAAAATATCACGATATGCTATTTTTGAGGGGGAGAAGACATGATTAAAATGTGATCAAAGATGTTTAAAGCTTGTGACTGAATCTCAAAAGAGCTAGACTCAGAATGTACCAATGAATTGACGAAGCTTAAAATGTCAGTAATCGAAAAGACTTGTCCTGGACGGGTAATAATTTCAAGCTAGTCTAACTAGTGATGTAAGCGTGTCTCGAATAGGACTTGTTTGAGTAGAATGTACTGTATCGAGAGACTTTCTTTGGACTTGACCAGGACGGGTAATAATTTCAAGCTAGTCTAACTAGTGATGTAAGCGTGTCTCGAATCGGTCATGTTCACTGAAAGTGGATCAATTCAAAAAGTGCAAACTCCTCACGCATGTGCAAATTTATTAAAAAATTCATGAGCACATGTGAAGGGGGAGTCCTTCAAAAGAAACAAAAACTCTCAAAGTGTCAACAAAAGTGTGTTTACATTCATAAACACTTTGAGAGATTTTCAATCAAAGGTTTCATGGCAATTATAGGATTCATGGAGTTATAAGGTGACTAAGGTTAGGGAAAACCGTCCTATGATCCGCCAGAGCCGGAGGGATCTACCCAAGGACAATTCCAATAGATTAGAATTAGAAGTCCTTAGGTATGATTGAAAAAAAGGAGAAAATGAGAAAGGAGAAAGAAGGGGTTGAAGAATTAAAAAGAAAAGTTATGAAACAGGGTGAAAAGAAATAGCCCTCCATATGTTCAACCTTAGGGCAGACACCGGGTTCAATTCATATGCTACTGGTTGTTACTAAGGTGACACCGGTATTGAAGACAAGACGTCATGGACCCAGTGACACACTGCACTTAACCTTCTAGCCACTCAAGTTCTCTTAAAAGAGCTTGTTTCATTCTCATGGGGAACCGGTGTAATCTATCGACTTATCTCTTAGAGATGGTTGATATTGAAGCAGGAGACCCCTCCCTAGTCTCCGCATAGGAAAACCAAAATGTGCACTTATCGAGTCTAGAGCCCCGAGATACATCAAAAGATCTCATAGGAACACATGATATTTCTACACTGGTTGTTCATCATTAAGGACGCCAGATGTAAACTTAAGAGTCCTACGCAGATCTTAGCAATCTGCCAAGAACGTTTATGAGAGGAATTACGTATGTATATTCTCAATGATTGAACGGAAATTCCTGCCAGGGTCAACATCAAGCAGCCCTGACAGCAGGTCACTTCGGTAATTCTTTATGGGTTACGCTCAGTGTTCGCGGTGGTTTCAAACGGTCTACAGTCGTGGAGTGATCCCCAGCGACTCACCCAGTCATTAAGCTACTTAGTAGGTCTCGTAAGCTCTTTCGGGAGTATCTGATATGGGAACGGCCATGGTAAGGGTTAGAAGGAGTCTTCACACTATGCTGTTGACGATCTCTAATTCCTTATCTGTAAGTACCGGTTGTTTATTGCTAACTGTTTACCTGCAGCTATACATCATCTCCATGGCGAAAGATTCCACACGCTCATACATGCATCAACAAAGTCAAATGAAAGTTCTCACAAAGATCAAAGGATAGCAACAGTAAAAGAAATATTCTACGCCAAAAAGAAGAATCTACAAAGTAAAGTGACAAAGATCAACGTGAAAGAACGGGAATAACAAATGTATGTATGACAAAGACTTAAGACGTATGAGCATGTTGGAATGGCAGACAACCACCACAAACACATAAGTGACGAAAGGCAGATGACATCATCGGATCACTTCAACAACAATGAAGCATGATGAACTGGAACTATGATTCATCTAGTGATTCTTAAAGACGTCCAGAGCTATGAATGATAAAGTTTAAAGACAAAGATGATGACGTCGCGCAACCTCAATGACCAACACTTAGGGGGAGATTGTTAGAATCGTATTTTTATTTATAAAAAGTGTTGGTCATTAACGTATAGTTATAGGTTGCTTTAGAATATCATTATGATGAAGTTTATGATTAGTATTCATGTTTTGTAAAAGTCTAAGGGCTATTAGTGTAATAATGTAAAAGATTAGAGAAGCCCTAGACTATGAGTATAAATACTCTTGTAAACCTCATTTGTGAGGTTGGTTCTCTTAGTGATTCTCTTAGTATTAACAAGGTTATTATTCCACACATTAGAGTTCCCACACTCTCTCTCTCTACTTACTTTCTCTCTCTAGGTTTAGGCTTGATTCAATAGTGATTTAGGTTGTTCTACGGTCCTACAAAAACCCTGTTCCTATGCCAAATCAATAGTGCTAATGGTGGTGTAAGTGCAACTGGTGGTATAATGGTAGTGGAAGATGACAAGGCATCTTCAATGTCGGAATCCGATAAAAGGATGTCAGGGTGAGTATCTGAAGACATGTCACTTGTGAACCAGGTCAATAAAATGAAATATATATACAAATATGAGTATAAATAACTCGCACATGGTATGCATGAAACAACATGTATCATGATTATGCACGTATGATGAAATGATGAGATGCTATGCTGATGTGGTTATAGTCTAGGGTCCAAGATACATCCTAGTTCGCTATAACCTTAGCTCTGATGCCAATCTGTCACACCCCTAATTTACCTGACTTGCAGCGGAATGGAATACATGGGGGTGTCTGTCATAGCATCACAGTTACGGTTACATTGAACGACCTAAAGTGTCGTTTGGAAAATACTTCGTTTGATCATTGAAATTATTCAGAGTTTACAAAATGAGGTCCCCAAAAGGTGTTGCAAGTTTATGAAAAACAAGTCATACTAGATCAAACGTTTACATAAGTGCATGAAATAAGAGTGAGACGCGTCGACTCCGCGACTCCATGAAGGTCCAAATGCATGTCACATGAGCTACCTTAATAACCTGAAATACATTGCTAAAACGTCAACACGAATGTTGGTGAATTCCATAGGTTTATAAAATGTAATGTTGTACGGCCACCACAAGTAAAAGTGCATAACAAAAGTTAAGTAAAATAGTACAATAGACCTTAAGCTCATGACCCCGAAGCTATGACTGATGAAATTATATGCCCCTCCCGAATGTTTTACTAGAACACTCCCAAAATGTCAAAATGAAATGCATCCGCTTACTGTTGGTAATAACTACCACGGATGGAGGCGTTACCCTCGATAGATCTATCCACTCACTCTCACTTAATCGGCAAATTAACGGTCCATGATAATAAATAGGGGACTTTAACAGGTTGGTAAGGCAACTTAAGCAATGTACATATGTTTTGGTACTTGGGCTCGTACTAAAATGGTTGATGCAATGTATTCCCCCGTGGGATTTGAAATCAAAATATTGAATTGAAAACGGGGCTATGAAAACTCACCTGATATGATGGTACCATGAACATGTAATGAGCTGAAAAACAAGGCTCGCACACTAGCCGCAACCTAATATGAATGATGAACGATCTACTTTAGATCATGAAATGATGTTATGAATGTCCATGCACATGTTTCCTATACCACTCTACTCTTTGAAAAATACTTGTTGTTATCAAAAATATACATTTTCCAAGACTTAGGAAAATAAGGCAACTAGAAAAATAAAATAGTTGAAATGTATATATATATATATATATATATATATATATATATATATATATATATATATATATATATATATATATATATATATATATATATATATATATATATATCGTATGTATCAATGTTAGTGTTGAAATCCTCGGTTTGAAATCCTTGATATAACGCCTTGTAGTGATAAAAATATACTTGTAATCACTAATACTTCAATAGTTATGAATTTGGGTACTTGGTATTATTTCTAGAAATCTAGAGTTACTATGTAGTGTTAATATTATTTTTGGTCTAAAAGCTGTCAAAACAATATAAGTTTTGCCGATATTGAAACGTGAATATCTTTGTCGTTATAAGTCCGTTTTACTTGTTCTTTATATCCACGGTTACGTCTTAGTATGTAGTAATATATTTTGGAAAGTTAGACTCCTCCGGGTTACGTCTAAAGCCTCTTTTTGTCCGACGAAAAACGTCCAACAGCATGTATTTTCAGAAAATATACTTTTCGTCAATAAACTTGCAAAAATCATAACTTCTTCGTTATAAACTCTTTTTAATCCGTTCTTTCGCCTACGGATTCGTTTTTGAAAGTATTTTCTAATTTTTTTTTCCAAAGTTTACTTTATGTTTACTGATTTTCCTGGATTTACAAAAATGGGACAGAATGTATATATACTTGTTACAAATCCATTTTTCATGTCCAAAACTAGTTTCTACTTCAACCAAATCTCTTGCAAACACCACAAAGCTATACTAATCCTACCATACACCTTCTTAGGGTTCCATGGGTTCCTAATCACTAGTAATCATGTTAATTTAACAAAGGAACACCTAAATCAAAATCTAGGGTTTGTATGTTTAAAAAGTTAACAAAAATAATGTGGTATAGCTAACTTGTACATGAAATTAAGCATGAAAACCATAAGATACAAGTGTTAATTAGATGAAATCATGAAAATAAATTTGATAACTCATTTTGAAATAATAGGTGATGAGATGATGAGAAATCTTGTGTTACTTGTGTTTATGTTGCAAGAATCTTGATTAGAATGATGAAATGAACAACTTTGTAGCTTTGATCTTTGAAAAATAATGGATTTTGGTTATGGATTGAGTTGGGTCGTGGGTTTTGGGGAAGAAAGGGGAGGATGAAAACTTTTTGGATCTTGAAATTGTAATGTTATGATTTTGGTTTTTGGTTTTGATATAACATTTGAGGTTTATGGTATAATAAGATTACATAAATGCATAAGGTTAAAAAATATAAGTCATGTGGTCTAGGGGTGTGCTCATGGCCGGTTTTCAATGTGTAAAAGAGTAGCAAAGTCGGTTTTGATCACTTAGAAAATGTAGTGTAATATTAGTTGTAGTTTAGTGTAAGTATTAGTTATAATCGGGTACCGGGTTTGCTAGAAATAAATATTAACGAAGTTGAACGGGACTTAATAAAGTCATAAAAATGTTAAAAATATGTTGGGTACAATTACTGAGTGTTCAGGTGATTATTGTTTAGTTTTCACGAAAACCGTCGTAATAATTATAAACTCACGTTATAATTAAAATAAATTTTCAAAATACTGGGTAAATGAATATTATAACTTTTATGATGATAAAATGGATATAAAAATATGTCGGGACCATTGTGGGAATATTTAGATATATTCGTCGTGTTTATTAACCGGGTGTTAACGTTTATTATAAATAATTATAAGAAAAACGTTAAATGTATCAAATATATAAATTTAAAAATCCTAAGAGTGGTATAACATGTAAATGACCTACTGATGATATGCAGACTATCTCTAGTCCGTATGAAATGTTCTTACTGATAATGCATGAATTCGCACCTGAACCAATACGGTTACATGAATTTAAATACCCGTAAACTAAATTTACGATGAAATGAATAATGCACGTGAATGATGAAATTTCTTCCGGAATGAATAGTGTTCAATGAATAGTAAAATTTCTGAGTGCTTCTCTGAATGTCAAACTGACACCAACAATGATGAATAGTAAAATGATGAATAGTGTTTTGATGAATAGTGTTTGATGAATAGTATTTTTTCAAAGTTTGGGAAATGACCTGAAATGGTGAGTTGTGACAATTCCAGACCGCGCCTTGCTCGTGGCTTGGGCTTTGGCGATATCCAGTCATTTTTGTTCGTTACGCCGGGACCCAGTTGTGTATAATACTATCCAGACCCAGTAAGCATGCTATACGTATTATACGTCATCACTTATATAAAATATAAGTCAAAATGACATAAACTCATAAGTTAAATAGTAAGCTTAAACAAACGCACCCTAAGATTAAGATCAAATCCATCAAAAAAAAAAAAAAAAAAAAAAAATCCAATCAAAAGTAATATCCAAACTTATTTAGGTTGTGTTTAGCGCATACTTGTAACGGCTTAGAGCTTTTAAAATAAACTTTGTTTATTACAGAAACGAGATAATAAGTGTTTATAGTTAGTCAAATTACTTAAATAGCTTTAAAAATATAACAGATTATTACGCAAAAGTTAAAAATATATCTGAATTAAATTTGATACATTTTTATTCAATTTTTATTAATTTTAAGTTAATAAACTTTAGCTCGAGCTAATTCCCCAAAATACCCTTTTTAAAATTTAAAGTCAATCTTCCACCTTACCCAAAGTTGAACTCTAACCTCAACTTCCAATTTCAAATCTCGAGCTCTAGTATCATCATTTCAGGTACTAATAATATTCACAAATGCAATTTTTTGTTATCTGTTCCACTGTCAAATCTCAATAGTTTAAGGGTTTATCTTTATGCTTTTTAATAATCAATCCTAGAATCAACTTTTTTTGTCGTATTAGGTTTGTGTTGAATAATATGCTGGAATTCTGATTTTAGTTTAGAGGGTGTTTGGGATTTGCTTAATTAAACTGCTTATTGCTTCTTTTTGGGAATAAAATGTTGTAAATAAGCAATGGCAGACACTGTATAAACTTAGTAAGAGGTGTTTGGGTTTGCTTATGTGAAATTACTTATCTGCTTAATAAGCAAGTACCAAACTGCTTATCAGCTTACTTTTGGGGCTTATGATCATAACCCCAAAGTGGGTTTATGAAAATAAGCCCACTTTTGCAGATACATACTGAATAGCAATAGTCCACTAAAGCCTTGTGTACCTTCATCGAACTCTCGAGGGTGGTGGCGACATATATAATTGTGTCATGTGCATTTTTCTTCAGTTCCAGCAACTTATCCGTAAGGAACTGAATTTTCTTACCCTCTTCAGCGAACTTGACTTTGCAGTGCCTGATTGATGAATAAAAGGACTTCTCATCATCGTTCTCACCAACAGGCACTGCAAAGTCAAGTTCACCGAAGAAGAGGATATGAAAATACAGTTCCTTACGGACAAGTTGCTGGAACTGAAGAAAAATGCACATGACACAATTATATATGTTGCCACCCTCGAGAGTTCGATGAAGGTACACAAGGCTTTAGTGGAGTAGTGCTATTCAGTACGTAAAGTGGGCTTATGAAAGATGAGCCTAAAAGTGGGTTTATGAAAGATAAGCTGAACAAATTCTGCTCATAACCCCAAAAATAAGCTAAAACAAATACCCATTAGCAGATAGTATTTTCTATTAAAACTGCTTATTAGTGTTCAAAAACATTTTTTTTTGGAAGGCAAAAGTGTTTAAAAACTTAATAGTACGGAGTAATTGTTTTGAATGCTTAAATATACTATCTCAAACATCCTTTTAACTTTTAACTGTTGAATAAAATGCAACCCAACTAGATAAGTAGACGAACAACCCTTTAACGAGGCAATTTTCTAGACTTATCATAGTAAAAGTGTTGTTGCTGTGTTGGTCTCCGGTTCTGTTCCATTTGACACGGTGAAACTATATCTTTAATTACAATTTCTCAGATTATATTTCTTCTAAATACACTATGATTCTAATTGTGACATACTTACGTACATTTTCATTTATGCTTCAAGTTCATGGCTTTGCAGCTTATAAAACTTTGGTCATATGCAATTTGTGATATGTTATGGGTCGTGAAGACTTTAGTCTGATAATCTCTTTTCTGTTTTGATTTTAAAAGCAGAGCTTCTATCCTGTTACCATTTACGGTTATGGTAATTAACTAGTGCCCCCCTTTCGATATTTATTATATACACCAATGGCGATTTCATCACTCCATCATGGTATCTCGATCTCCAAAACTTTAATGAGAACATCAATCTCGATCCCAGTTTCCAATCACCTTAACATAGCCCACCATCCCCTTAAATTAACCCCTGTGACATATCTTAAGCCTAAACTTTTCAGAACCCACGCACCAAAATCACTAACCTTTAACAACAACTACAGACGAGCCCAAATAAACTCTCTTTTCACCGGAATCGTCGAAGAAATGGGTCAAGTTAAACAGCTTGGTTTTGATGAATCTGGTCAATCATTCGACATGATAATCCACTCACCAACTGTCCTCCAAGACGTCAACCTTGGTGACAGCATCGCCGTGAATGGGACCTGTTTAACTGTCACTGAATTCGACACCCAACGTTCAGAGTTCAAAGTTGGGTTAGCCCCTGAAACCTTGAGAAAAACCTCGCTTATTGAACTGGAAAAAGGTTCCGCTGTTAACTTGGAAAGAGCAGTAAAACCCTCAACCAGAATGGGTGGGCATTTTGTTCAGGGGCATGTGGATGGGACGGGTGAGATTGTTTCCATGGATCCGGAAGGGGATTCATTGTGGATTAAGGTGAAAACATCGCGGGATATATTGAAGTTTATTGTGCCAAAAGGTTTTATTGCGGTTGATGGGACTAGTTTGACTGTGGTTGATGTGTTTGATGAAGAAGAGTGTTTTAATTTTATGTTGGTCGAGTATACACAGCAGAAAGTTGTGATTCCGTTGAAGAAAGTCGGGCAAAAGGTGAATCTTGAAGTGGATATATTGGGCAAGTATGTCGAGAGGCTTCTTAGTACTGGATTTGTGGACAATATTAAATCAAGATGACCGGATTCATGAGTCATGATAATATTGATCTCGTTTGAGGTATTTTATTTCCCGTATTTCAGTTTAAAATTGAGATACTGTATTTCTGTAACGAGCATTTCATATATGAAGTTTTATGCTCCAGTTTATTGACTAGAAGTTCTAGTATATTGTGTTGGTGATTCTATGCTGCTTAAATTTTATAAATGATTTTCATAGCCATCATGTGATATCTTGTAACTTTTCTAGTTTCCTACTAAAAGATCACAGAGGTCGAACAATAGAGTCGATTTGCAAAGGTAGGAGTAACACATCACTTAATAGATAAATTTCTTGACGTTCTTTTTATTAAAAGTTATGATCTGCATATAAAGAGAGCAGTATTATATCAGTAGTACCTGACTTCAAATGTCTCGAGGTACTATCACGTTAACTCATGAGTTTTTATTAGGCCAAACTAGACTAGATGGGCCGTACCCATTAGGTTATGAGTAAGTTGCTTTGTCTCCAAGCTATGTTATCCGCCACTGAATCATGTTTGCAATTCTCGTCATGCTAGCAAAACTCATCCGAAACTGACACGAAAATAAATAGGTAATGGTTGGCCGGTATTGGGACCCATAACCCGTGGAAGACAGTATTGGGAGTTACTTTTTTTTGGCCTTAAATAGGCCTACAGTCAACCTACTTTAACTCGTTTATTACATAAGTCGTGTTCACGGTGTGTTATCTGGTTGAACCCCCCCCCCCCCCCCCCCCCCCCCCCCCAAAAAAAAAAAAAAAAACTTGTTTAAGTTCTTAAGACGTTCAATTTATAACGTATTGACCCGCCAGCCGGTTTGTCATGTTCAATCTCTGTAACTTCTTTAGCCCTGCATGTCAACTAGACCATGTTTACATTTTGTTTAAATGGTGTGGTTCGGTGACATGCTACAACTTGTTTGTTTTCATTACAAAACCAGTTCAATCCTGAAAAAATCAATCGAACCAAGATGATCCAGTCCGGTATTCGGTTCCTAGTATTAATATGGTTCAGTTTTCAGGGCCAAACACGCCTCTAATATTGAAAGTTGAATGGTCTAATTAGATATACAAAATTCAAGTTGCATGTACAAAGTAATAAAAAATTGGGTACTATTGAATAATTGTAAACCTCATGAAGCATGACAAACTCTTAATATAGAGTCTATTAAACGCATAAAAGATAAAACATCAAAAGCATTGTAATATTAGACTCATTTAAATAGTGTTTTAACAGCTTTTCTTATGGTATTGTTTTAAATAGATAGAAATTTCATTTCGTTTATGTAGAACAGTAGAAGTTGAATTGAAAAACTAATGTATTTTTCTTTGTCATAGTATATAAGTAAAGGGAATCTTTTCTAAAATGTACTAACTAACTTGTTAATTAGAGAGTGTCTGTAATTTTTTATTCGAGTAAAACATAACTTATTTGAGTTACATGTACAAAGTAATGAAATAATTTTACACCTCATGAAGCATGCCAAACTCTTAATATAAAAAAGTCGAGAGATTCTTTCAGGGCTTCTAGAGGTTGTTTGTCTAAGCTTATACTCCGTACTATTTAAGAAAGAGTTGACACCTACACACTCTCACAAGAACTTGAGCTCTTTTATCATTTCAGGTAATAATGCAAATTTCTATTATTTTTTTATATTCTAGAATTCTGATTTTAGTTTATGGGTGTTTGGGGTTTGCTTGATTAAACTGCTTATTGCTTTTTTAATTTTTGGAATAATATTTTCTGAATAAGATGTTTATCACTTATAATGAAAATGAATAATAAGATAAGCGGTTTTCATAAGCAATCCCAAATACCCTTAAAACTCAATAAGGGGTGTTTGGTATTGCTTATGTGAGATTACTTATCTTCTTGTTAAGAGGTATCAAACTGCTTACTGGAAACTGCTTATAAGTTTATTTTGTTCAGCTTATTTCTCATAGGTCCATTATTTTCTGCTTTTTTCTCCTTTATGAGTTATGAGCTTATTATGACTTGAAACTCGAGAATAAGCTCATAATCTGAAGAATAAAGGGTGTTTGTTTTAGCTTATATAGCGGCTGTATAAGCTTATGAAGAATATGGAAAAGCTCATAAGCCTAGATTATAAGCTTATCAAGTTGAGCTTGTGGCCTTAGATAAGCTATAAGCTTAACTTGATAAGCCCAAAAAAGTGGGCTTATGTCTTATGAGCTTTTCTGAATTTACATAAGCTCATAAAGCCACTATATAAGCTAACACAAACTCCCTGTAAGCCTAAAACAATGAGCTTCTGGAAAATAAGCTCAAAACCCGAGAAGAAGCTATAAAAACCAGCAAGCAGATGAGTTTTTGTTATTAGAACTGCTTATCTGTGTTTAAAAAACACCACACGCACATAAGCTGTTTAAATATGGTATCCCATACACCCATTCAACTGTTGTATCAAATGTAACAACCAGATAAGCCCATTAATAATCACTCTCGACCACCTGTTAATAAGGCAAATTTTCTTGTGCTAGCTTTCTAAACTGATCATGGTCAAATTTTTATTGCTGTGTTGGTCTCCGGTATCGTTTCCATTCGAGTCTTTGACACTGTCTTCAGTTATAGTTTCTCATGATAGTTCCCTTCTAGATCACTTGAAGTTCATGGATTTGCATCTTATAAAACATTAAAACTTAGCTTACATACATATTCTTATATGTTGTGTGCCATGAAGAGCTTAGTCTGATAATCGTTTTTTGTTTTTGTTTTTAAAATTAGTACCAGAGCTGTTATATTGTTACAACTTACGAATGGTAATTAACTAGTGCTCCCCTCCCCTTGCGATATTATTTTCATTGACCAATGGCAATTTCATCACTCCATCATGGTATCTCGATCCCCAAAACCTTAATGAGAACATCAACTTCCGTCCCGATTTCCAATCACCTCAGCATAGTCCATGAACTTCAAGTGATCTAGAAGGGACAAGTCAAACAACTTGGTCTCGACGAATCCGGTCAATCATTTGATATGATAATCTACTCACCAACCGTTCTCCAAGACGTCAACCTTGGTGATAGCATATCTGTAAATGGGACTTGTTTAACCGTCACAGAATTTGACACCCAACGTTCAGAGTTCAA
>JARVZY010010986.1:0-61404 GCA_030686995.1 Artemisia argyi | reverse complement strand
GTAGACAGGGGAGATTTTATATTGTTGCTCCGTAGACAGGGGAGACTTAAGGTCATAGTACATACGGTACATTAATTTCAAAAGTTTGAGTCAAGTTCAAGAGTTCAAACAAGTTATAAGGTCAAAACAAGTTAAAAGAGTTCATAATAGTCAAAGGGTTCAAAACAATGTTCAAGGAGTTCAATTAATAATTCATGCATCCACCCCAAAACGATTAAAATAGTTAGAAAAAGGGGTTCGTGAATACTCACCTGTTACAAGAGATATGATGACAAAATGTATGAACTGAATAAGGCGCGAACTCTAGCCACAACCTAATGATATGATCAAAGGTAAGCAATGATACAATGCTATACATGCAAATACGTATGTTATCGATACCACTCGTGAAATTTGAAAATAATGTTTATCGTCGAAAAATATATTTTTGACGTCTCGTTAAGTTAATAAACACTTTTCATGTAGATATGTTGAAACGGTACTCCACGATCCTCGTTTGATGTTCCATTGGTAAATATAATATTTCCGTCGTAAAATGACATTTTTCATACCTTGAAAATATGACCAAAATGGCCTCGCAAAACTAGTCGCGAAATATTGTACGTCAAGTGTTAGTGATGAAACTCGATGTTTTTGAAAACCTTGTAATAATATCTAAATGTCGTGTCGTTTAACTTTTGATCATACGCGCCTCGATGGGTAAGAAATACAGCTCTTCGTTGTTGTTACTTGAAAATATAGTTTTTAACACTTAGAATATAATTCATATAGTGGCTGTCAATATATATAAGGTTCGTCGGGTTTCAAACACGTATATCTTGGTCGTTATAAGCTCGTTTTCTACGTTCTTTATATCCACGGTTTCGTATTGACATGTACTAACACCTTTTCAGTAGGTCGGCTCCTCTAGGTCATGTCTGATGCCTCATTTTGTCCGTCGAATCTCGGCATACAGCACGTATATTTTCAGAAAATAGTTTTTCGTCGTTAAACTTGGAAATATCATAACTTTCTCGTCGTAAGTCGGTTTTTACCCGTTCAAGCGTTCACGGTTTCATTTTTGAAAGTATTTTCTAAAAATATAAGTCAAAAAGACTCCAGGTCTACTGATTTTCCTACGTTTTACAAAAATGGACAGCAACATTCTTATAGTGTCTAAAATGAATTTTTCTAGTTTAATAATTGTTCAAATCCACTCCAATCAAATTCAAAAAACCCTTAATCTACCATACACCTTCTTAGGGTGTCATGGGGTCCTAAACATCACCAAGAATGATGGGGCTCAAAAGATTACTAGTAAAATTCTATAAACCCATTTTAGTGCCAAAAATAAACAACAAGTGGTATATATAACATATGTATACTTTCAAAATTAATTACTAGAACATGAAAATATAATGAATGGAAGTATAAAATGTAGGAAAATTTTACTTGAAACTTACTTGAAGATTTGATGAGTTTTTGAAGTAAAACACTTAATTATCCTTGAGGTTTTTATTTCAAAACCTTAACTAGGATACTAGTAGGACTTGAAAAATACTTGAACTTTAAAAAAGTGATGGATTCTCCTTGTGTTCTTGTCTTGGCCGATCCAAATGAAGGAGAGAAAGAGAAAGATATTTGCTAGTTGATATTAGTAGGTTACTTGTATAAAATGGACTAATAATATCTATGTTTTGTATATATTTTATTTTTAGACAAAAAGGACTAGTATTAATGGGAGCAAGTGAAAATTTTCAAGGTTTGTAAGAGATTGGGAAGGGGGGGGGGGGGGGGGGGGGGCAAAGGATGGAGGGTGAGAGATTTGGAAGATTTTGTAAGATTTAGGTTAGATAATGTTAGATATTATTAGTTTTAGGGAATACCGGGTACCGAGTTTGCTAGAAATAAAGTTTTACGATACCAAATAAAATGTGACGACGTTGTAAAAATTATGAAATTACATTCCTGATGAAAATCGGGTGTTAAAATATTGGTCGTGTTGAAATATCTTGATCCGACGAAATTTTAGGCGTTTACCAAAAAATATAGCAAGTGGTTTCAAAACACCGGTAAATTAATAATATAAACTTTATATTATTATAGTGAGTATGAAAATATATTAGGATCGTAGTCGGGAGTGTCGGGTATATGTTAGTAGTAAAAACTGAGTGGTAACGTTTATTAAATATATAAACATACGTAAGTTGAAATAATGCATATCCATGCATGGCCTAATATACAGATGATGGTACTGATGATATGTAGAGTACTCTAGTCTATATGATATGTCCTTTCTGATGATGCATGAATAGTGATCGGTGAATAGTAAATGATGAATAGTAACTTGTGAATAGTAAATTGTCGAAATTTGGAAATAAATGTAGACGTGGAAAATTTACGGGTTGTTACACATATGCACATATATACACGATCCATTTAGCTTGTTAATTATATAACCTTCATATTATGATTTTATGTGAGCCTATTCGTGTAACATACATGTTATCATAAAACGATTCTTAGCTTATTATATGACAGATTATAGGCGTATAATGTGAGCAAAATGAAGGAAGTAGAATTAGGAGATAAGAGGTACCCTTGATGCGTGATCAAAAGAAGAGAGCAAAGAACCCAAAGGACCTAGACCAGAACCGAAACCAATGTCGAGCCCAGAATCAACACCCTCGAATCAGTATGTACCACGATCCAAACTACACCTCGAACCCGAATATAACACGACCAACACCACTCTTTTCACATCCTCCTTGTTCCCGTCTTTCATAGCTTCGAACCAAGAAAGTGGCAGCATAAATGTTTAATAGAACTAGGGTTTTGTATGTGCTATTTGTGTGAGTGAACGGTTAAACTAATGAGGGAGAAATGTGGAGATATAGGGATGATATGTTGCCAAGTCTTAGGGGAAGTCAAGGATAGATTTTTCATTTCAAAAAGAGTGATGCATCTAGACGTATAGGGCATCAGATAATGTGCACCAACTTTTATTTATTTTCAATTTTATACAATCATTTTAGACGTGTGATATGAAGTCTCACAAAACAAAAATAAGAGCGGCCCAAGTCTTGTACGTGTAGAGTGAAATGGAGTCCAACACAGGATATAACCGGCCCAACATGTGTAACTTTGGTCGTGTGAAGGAGTCCAAACGAAATAAAAATCGGCTCAAGAAATGCCCAAAATGTTTTACAAATCGCCTATTAACCTTCGTAACATGTAAACGTTGTGATGAAATATTAAGTGGCGTCGCTTTATATCTTCGCATTTTAAAGTTTCAAATTACAACGTATATTGCAACTTAGGTTATATTCATATCAAAGTTGAATTTATACCGGATTTTAGGAACGGATTTTCGGGTTTTACACAAACTCTAAATTTATGACAAACAAAAGAAATAAATAGTATACACAAAAATTGATATAAAATAAAATACAATTCAAATATAAATGTATCTTGTTAGATATAGATGTGCACGTCATTCAAAACATATGTGTACTCTTTCAAGAACATGTGTGCACTTTTTCAAGAACATGTGTGCACTTTTCACTTTCTCATCTAATTCATTAGAACAAATGAGTACTCTTCTAAAAACATATTTGCACGCTGTGCTTTCTAGTCAAATTCATTGGAACACATGCGACGCCTTCCAAAAACATGTATATTTGCAGTGACCACATAAATTTCATAATTAAAAAAAAAAAAAAAAAAAAAAAAAAAAAAAAAAAAAACAGCCCATGTCTCAAAACAAAAACTAAAAATTAAATAATCATATTAGCTGTTAAATTAAACAAAAGTTATAAAACCGCATATGCACAGATTAAAACATATATGCATACCTATTTCATTGTTTTTATCTATACTACTTATAATTGAGGAATGACTCTCTCTCCAAAAAATTCAGATGTACAAAAAATGATGCATGGTTTACAACACTTTAAAGCAAGCAATTTTCATAATTACAACAACCAAAGCATTGTGTACAACAAAAACTAGCATGAATTGAAATTCAGACCACTTTCCTCAGAATTCTACATTAATAGCATTAAAAACACCCCTACACCCAATATTACAATTATTTAAACACAATGTACAACCCTCATTCTACTACAATTATTTAAACACAATGTACAACCCTCATTCTACATTAATAGCATTAAAAACACCCCTAAACCCAATATTACAATCATTTAAACACAATGTATAACCCTCCATCTTATCCTAGACATGAACTTGTGACCAAGACTCGACTCAAAAAACTCGACTCAATAAATAAGGCTGTGACCAAGCAAATTTAGGTGTCGGAATGATCACTTCCCGTGACATTTTTATTAATTCTATTGAAAATTTTTATTTCAAAGTACCCGCCGCTGCAACGCGCGGGGTATATGCACACCATTTTCAGCATTTATACAAGCCACACAACACCTATGCACTGTTTCTACTACTAAATTATGTAGACGGAATCGATGAACACGGCTAAAGAAAAGGTTCTAATAAGCTTGTTCTATTCCTATCAGTCCAATATGATTTACCTGGCCAATTTTCTCTACTACTACAAGGTTACAAGCTGCAATGTTGCCTTAAGCCCATCTTTTAGATATCTTTTCTAACTGAGCCCATGAGAATAGTGCTAAATACTAGGGTTGTTTTTAGTTCGGTTATTGGGTTATTCGGTTAATTTGATTCGGTTATTTCGGTTAAGAGTTTTTTAGGGTCAAACCGTGAATCATACCAAACCGAACTTAACTTCGGTTTTCGATTCGGTTCGGTTGAATTCTAGTTCGATTTGGTTCGGTTTGATTTTCGGTTTAATCAGAATTACACACTTATTTAAAAATAAAATAAAATATACAAATATATTTAGCCAAAAAAGCTATTTCAAACATAAAAAGTATTTTTTAATATTATGATAAAATTTTATTGTCATTTATACATGGATCTTTTTATATATAATATTTTATTGATCTTTTTATATATATAAATATGTAAAAAATATATATGTTTATATGAATTCGGTTTCGGTTTTGATTACTAAAACCATATCCAAACCGAGAACCGAATTAAAAGTTCGGTTCGGTTCAGTTTTGACAAACTCGGTTCGGTTATTAGTTCAGTTCGGTTATTTTCGGTTTGGTTATTTTCGGTTCGGTTTTTGGGTTATTCAAATTTTTCGGTTTTTCTGCTCACCCCTGCTAAATACTACTCATAAAATGGAGCAAAAGAACCATCGAACATATATTGATATATACATTAGCTTCCAATAAACAAATATGTATTTATATAATCACAAGGTTAATCAGACGAAGATGAAGTAAAGTAAGGAGAAACTAAAGAAATGTACATTCTAATTAAAATACTAGTATGTGAAAAACAACTCAACTGGTAATGCTAGTAACAACTTTGTGTTTGTAATCACGCTTTTGGAGTATGCTTAGTTATTTACAGAAACTTAAAAATAAATAAATAAATAAATAAATAAATAAATAAATTATTTATGGTTTTTATCAATATCAATATTCATTTAAAAAAAAAAGAAAAAAAAAAGAAAGACAAATAGATGTATCACAAATACTGGTGCAAAAGAAAGGTAAAAGTTAAAACTAAGATTAATTTACACTAGGCAACCAGACCCGTGCGTTGCACACGGACTGTATCGTGTTCATAACGTAATGTTCACTAATTTTCGTCATGTATTTATTGCGGGATCATGTCATTTCATTATTTGAATACACTTGCAAACATGAATAGTCATGAAAGCCCGTGCGATACACATGGGCTGTATAGAAGTTTTCAAAGTCTAATATCTGTCATTTATTTTCGTCATTTTATATTCAGGACGTATTTTTGTCATTATATATATAAGTTTTCATGGTAGCAACATTTTGTAAGCATGATACGTATTTAAAATAGTTTATTGACATGTAATCCTTTAAGATGTATTTTTTTACGTAATATTTTTTGTCTATTTATTTTGGTATTGACTCTATCGTTTTTTATTTGAACCAACTAATATTAATACATCGGGCTAAGTTATAACTATTTCTTATGATAGTCAACAATTCTTGTGCGATGCACATGGGTTGTATAGAAGTTTTAATAGATTTAAAATACGTGCGATGCACATGGCTGTATAGAAGTTTTTATAGTGTAATATTTAAGTTTTCATGGAGTCACATATTTGCTAAGCTTTATACGTATTTAAAATACTTTATTGAGTTGCACATGTGCTGTATATAAGTTTTTATAGCGTAATCTTCGGCAATTATTTTCGTCATTATATATCTAAGGTGTGATGGTATCACATTTCTAGGCATGTCACACATTTAAAATAGTTTATTGACATTAAAAGAGTATATGAGAAGATATTTTTTCAAGAAGTTATATTGAAAATAGTCTCTTCACATGCAATTTTTTAATATGTATAAGTTACATAAATTATTTTAAATATGAAGTGATGACATTAATGATGGAGACCTTTTATATTCATTCCCATGCGATGCACACAGGTTTGGACTGCCTCAGGACCCATGCGATGCACACAGGTTGGATCTATTTTTTTTTTCGTAATGTTCGGGACTAATTTTCGGTTCATGTTTGAAACTCTTGTTAATACAAATATCAAACGTTATTTATATTTTACGATCTTTGCTAAGTTTTGTTAATGACAAAGTATGAACTTTAGTTTATAGTAAAAACATCACTTTAGTTTTAAGTCTTGTATAACTAGATTTTACATTTCTTTTTAAACATAACATTGTTTTTATTTCTTAAATAAGAAAGTGTCACATCACATCAATAAGCATTTATGATAAGTTTATGTGTTTGACTATCCATAAGCTTTTACACATTTAGGAAGTATTCTATGTTGTTTCAATGTGTGGTTAACCTAGTAATAACTTGATGTGACTTTGGTTGGTTTGGAAAGATTTATGGCAAGTTTGACTGTCAGACCTGGCGGAACCCTCAGGGTACATGGGCAGAACCCATTCTAGGGTTCCGCCGGATCCGCCAGACTGCTGGTTTGTTTTGCTATAAATACCAAACCACTTGCTAGTTTTTGATCATTACTTTAGGACATATTTTACACACATTCTCTCATCTAACTCAGTAACATTTGAATTGTGTGATTCTCTTATGTAGCAAAGGAGTTCACAAGTTCATCCAAGAAGTTACAAGTTTCAAATCAAAAGTTGCAAAACTTGTTAGCTTTGTTATGTATAAACTTTGGTAGTTTATACTTCATTTGTATTTTGTGTAGAAGTGATCGGTTAGTATTTTAGGCCTCAAAATACATAATGTGACGGGAGTTGTTGTACCCTTGTAAAAGAACTAACGGGAGTGGTTATACCCTTGTAAAAGAACTCGACATCTAGCTTAGTGTCGGAAATAGTGGATAGGCGACGTTAGGTTGGTTCTACCTTGAACTAGGACCCGGTATCTAGCTTTGTACCGGATAAAGTGTAATCGACGATTGTAAAGGTTTCTCCACCCGTGAAAGGAGCTTGTTGACTAGTGCTTGAAACTTTCGAGTTGGAAACTCGGGGCGTGGATGTAGGGCAAGGAAAAAGAGTCCTTGTAGCCGAACCACGATAAACAATCGTATTGTGGTTTGATCGTTTCTTTCTTTGTCTTTGCATATTACATATTGTCTTTAGTTAGAACCGTTAATTACACGTAAAGCTTTTCAAAGATTGACAAGTAATTTGAGTTTATATCTTTAATGAAACGTAAATTTTTTTAAAGATAATTAAGTTAAAAAACGGTAAACTATTCAACCCCCTTTCTAGTTTTCCACAATTGTCATCAAGAGCTACGTTACTCAAGATCTTTAAAATATATTGTATTTTAAAACTTGGATTGATCCATGGATTTTGAAAATTTCAAAGAAGGGCAACCTATTCAAAACCCACCGCTATTTGAAAAAGAAAACTTCCTTGAATGGAAAAGTAAATTTGAAAATTATGTGAAATCAATTGATCAAGAGCTTTGGCACATTATTTCTATTGGTGATTTCAAACCAACAAAAACAAGTTTTGAAAATCAAAATGATTATCTCAAGTTTGATAAAAACATTAAAGCTAAGATAATGATTTATAAAGCTTTACCGAGAATTGAATATGAAAGAGTGTATTTTTGTCAAACGGCTAATTATATTTGGAAAAATATAATCAACTTTCATCAAGAAATATTTCAAGTCAAAGATGATCATTTCGATCTCACACATGAGTTAGAAGTCTTAGAAAACCTAATAGATAAACACTTAGTTGAAGTAAATAAATGTGCTACTAGTGTAAATGTTTTAAATGAAGGTGTAAGTGAAGATGATTACTTATGTCGAGCTCAAAGTGGCCTTGCTTACGATTCATGGAATGACACGGATGAAGATGAAGCCAACTATCCGGTTTGTGATTCTCAACTAGACAAAACATCAAGCAAGGTACAATTTGAAACCAAACACTTTTGCTTTGACACATTTATCCTAGAGTTTTCTAAACTAGAAAATGAGTCTAAACTTTTATGCAACATGGACCTAAAAACTATCTTTAACAATGAACATTCAAAATCTCTTGTGAACAATCTTGAAAAAGAGATAATGTTAGAAGTAAAATGTCTAGACTTAAAAGCAATATTGAAATTGATCTAGGATGCAAAATATGTCTAGAATACAAACATGAAATTAAAAGGCAAAATAAAAAAGGAAAAATGTTCTCTAAGTTTGAAGAAAGTTCAAAATCCCTTGAAAGATTGTTGAAAAGTCAAAAGTCATTCAGAGATAAAACCGGATTAGGATTTGACTCAAATGCACCATCAACAAGTAAAACAAAACAAGTTGTGTTTGTGAAACCTAGGAGAGAATTGTAGGAGTAATTCTATCTCTATTAGGAGCTCATGATAAAAGGATAAAGATATCATGTTCAATACTTTTATATGTTTGTCTAACCTCCTTGGATTCATAAGTATTTGAGTTTAGCTCTTTTACGAGTCAAGATAATTTGCTTAAAGATTATCTTCTTGGTGGCTCATCTATGGAGCTTAAAAGGTACACGTCTCTTGAACTTACCTTTCATTGCTCCTTGTTGATTAACATTAAGTTTTGTCGTGGGTGATATTAATAGTTTTTACTTTAAGGTGTTTATGTTGTGTGAGTAACAACAAGGATTAGCTTCTCCTTGTTTAAAGGATTTTTAAGTTACAATGAATAGGAGATATAAGGTGTTTTGCCTCTTTAAACTTTCGGGAAAAGACACGAGAAACTCTTGAGCGAGTCTCACTTAATACTTGTCTACAAGTGAGCTAACTAAGAATCTCCTAAGTGATTAAACAACCAACACTTTTGTGATGCTTGCAAATCTAGCAAAACCACAACATTTCATAGATGTTTGTAGTACAACATCTTTTGACATTATACCTTATATTTTCAATCGTGTCTTAAAATTCAACCACTCTTTTGTTAAAATTTCATATAAGACACACAAAGAAAAATAAATCATTTGAATACATTAGGATGATTGGGAGAAAATGATTTATAAACATCGAGGATTTGAACATCTAATTCGACCCATAGTCTTATGATGTTGTATCTCTTGGACATTTACACTCATAGTGTTTTAAGTAAATAAACCTAAAGAGTCGAGGAGTCATTGAATTTAACATTCGATGAAAGACCACCTCCTTCTAAGATATCATCTTTGGTAGATGATGACTTAGTCGAAAGTCCAACATTGATAAGAAAAGTAAGTTACAATTAATAACAAGGAAGATGAACTATTAAAAATGAAAAACAACATCTTTTCGTCTTGTGTCAAACATTGAGTCAAGCAATATTGACATGGTCATAAAAACTTGAATCATGGGCATAGTTGTGATTAAAACAAATTTGATAAAAATAGTTTTTGGACATTAGAGTAAAGCAATCATTAAAACAAAATAGATCTTTCAAAATAGAAAATAATGTAAATCTATGAAAAACTTTTTAATAACCTAAGCAATCTCCAAAAGCAAGGAATAATCACTCAAAGACATTCCTAGTTATTCACAAGTTCACAATGATTAAGTCTTTTATGACTTATCAAGAATGAAATTAGTAAATCCGTAGGTAAAACTAAACATAGAGAAATATTTAGAAGTTTACTTATTCACACAACAAATAGATCCAACATTATGTTTAGTGCTTGTCTATGTGCTCGTTTTAGAGAAGATCCTAAAACAACTCTTTCGGAAGAGCTTGTTTGGATACATCAAAAGGCACTACACAACTAGGATTATGGTATCCCAAAACAACGGGAATAGAAACCATAGTGTATGCCAAATGGAATTATGTCGGTAATAAGTTGATAAGAAAAGTACAAGTGGTACTTGAACTTTTATACTTACTTACCCAATGATTCTCCAAAACGCTTAAGGTTCTCAAATTAGTATCAGATGGAGAAGCACGTCAACAAGCTCCACTAGAACAAGCAAACCCGCGTCAACAAACGGAATTCCTCTTATCAACATTTTTATCCCTTCAACAAAGGAAGCATCGACTTCAGCGACAATCCAATCCATTATGTTCTTAATTGACATATTGTGATCCATCATCATCGCCTTGGTAAAAATGTTCATTGAGGAACATCTCAACCAAGAAAGTCTTATACGATAACCATATTGTCGAAGTTTTCACGAAACCTCTTGAATGAGAATCATTCATCCTCCCTAGACTTAGTTAAAAACTCATGAGACCTAAAACCTTAATTTTGAACATTAGGAGAAAACCACAAAAATCAAGACAAATCCTTTTTATTTTTATTATTATTATTTTTTCCTCTGTTGTACCCACGGAACCTTGAGACCAAACGGGCGGAACCCTCCCATTGGTTCCGCCTGGTCCGCCGAATCTGCAACATGTTTTATTTTAAATTCAAAACCAAACACCTCTTAACTCACAACTTCAACTTACAAATAGCTATCACTCACTTACAAACACCTTACCACACAAAAATTAGGGCTCTTACTCACATCTCTTCCAATCCAATCAACTTTGTAAGTATTCTTATCATAATTGCATTTTCAATCAAAGTCTATCATTTTCATCTGCATACATTAACTAGAATCTTAGGGTTTATGCATAAACTTGTTGATTCATGAAAAACCTTGGTTGTAAACTAATCATAATTTCCACTAGTTAGGAATTGTATCCTTTTTGTTATTATCATGATTTACCAAACACACCAAGTTCATTGTCTTTCAAAAATCACTAGAACACCACCTTTCACCACATTGTTAAAACAAATGAAAAACGTCATTGAAACATCACTTGTATAATGTCTATTGAATGCTAAAGGGAATACATAACTAATATGTATTTTCGGGTACATTCAAACGAAGCTATATTGAATTAGGAGCGTTTGGGTTATCTTTTGTTTTGTAACAAAACTTGCATTACAAAACGTTTTAAGCATCAAAATGAGTCAAGATAACCGCACCTCCACATTGTTTTCATATACGCACACACTAGAACATCCACATTATAAAAGTCATTAATTTAAACTTAAATTTTGTGTTTTCTAGGAATCAACATGCCTCCCGCAACATTCTCCGATCACAAGGAAACTCTTAATTACTTACCCAAACACCATAGGACCAAAGGCCTTACTAAAGATCAAGTTGAAACTTTTAAGGGTCTAGAAAAATGCTATGTTCATGAAGGAAGAACCATTGATCCATCCTTCCTAAAAGGAACTTTCATTCATCAAAACTTTGCCGCTATCAACTTTGATTGCCTCCTAGACATAGATGAGCAAATTTGTCCTAGGCTTATTTTGGAGTTCTATGCAACTATAAGCCTTTTCTTCGATAACGATGGTGAGATGTCATTAACCTTTACAACCAATCAAGTACCAAATATCATACCCTTGAAAGATTTTGCAATAATTCTCGGTGTCCCTAATGTTGGTACATGTCTCTACACGGATAAGTGGCCCCCCTTTCAAGTCTTGATTCCATTGAGCGTTATCACCCATATGAAACTCTTCTTGCTAATAAGGAAGAAATTCGTGAGCATCTCTTTGTTAGGACCTCAATAACTAGGAAGAATCGTTCAGAAAATGAGGTAGATAAGGACCCTTTTGGTATGGAACTCAATGAGCTTAAACCACAATTTAAGAAATGGGAAGAAATTCTTAGAGCCAACGTTATAAGTTCCATAGGAAATAGAGATCATGTCAACACATGTCTTAGCTACATGCTCTATAGCATTTCCACCGGTCAACCTTTTAACTTAGCCTATTACCTAGCCAAAAGAATGGCCGACATATCCTTGGTAGGAACAACCGCTCTTCCTTATGGAATGCTTCTCACCCGCCTCTTTAGAGCAATCTCGCCCATTCCTCCTAACAATAAGAGAATGTGCCTTGATTACTCTCTCGTTCCTCACATATTCTTCCCTCTAAGTGATAAAAGAGTCTTCAAAGTTAAGGGCCAGCGTACTCGATCTCCTTCACCATCATCTTCATCATCCGATATAAGCGATGACGATAAACTTCCTAACTCTAAGCTACCCCCTTTAGACTACCTTCAAGAACTTCCCGTCATTAGCAATGCCTCCGAAGAGTTCAAACAAACCAAAGGAATGTTCAAGTGCTTTGGAAGGTACCTAGGAAAGCTCAAGAAGAAGATAGACCGGTTGTGAGATATGTGTTTAAGGAGTGTTTGGCTTATGTAGCTTTTAGAACTTTGTACGTGTTAAACTACATGATTTGTATTGCTTTTTACTTCCATGATTTGTTTTCTTCGTCAGACTATGTTTTGTATGAGCCTTTATGCATATTGACTATATTTGAGGTATTTGTCAAATTTTCATGCTTATGGAAAATTTCACTAAGAGTAGTGAAATTCGCTAGCCCCCGGTCAAAGTCCAATGGTATGCGTGTTTGCATGTCCAATTTTTGCATCTCCTAACCAGATATGAATTATATTTTTGTTTATAGGAGTTTTCGAAAAATTTGAAAATCGTCTCGCGGGTCAAAACGTGGGACTGCCTTGTTTTTCAGGCCTGGTGGAACTGGCGGCACCCTCAAACGGGTTCCGCTAGTGTAAATTTCTGGAAATTTCAAAAATGGCCCAACGGACCAGCCGGAACCCTCAGAAGGGTTCCGCCTGTGTTATCTCAGGGTTCCGCCAGTCACCTGCAGAAATTTTTTGTCATTTTTCTAAATTTCAAAATTTGTAAAATGCCAAATCTTTATCTTTAGTGAGAAACATCTTTTCTTACTTCCAATAAACTTATTAGGACCACTCTCACTCACTAGAACAATTAGGAAGTCATTTCCCGCCAAAAATTCAAATTCAAACATAACTAACCCAAGAAACCCTTAAAAAGGGTCCTTCAAACCCTTAGAACATTTTCAACCAAATCACTTCCCATGATCACATAGCATTGAGTGCATAAGTTAGTCTTTCACTCCACCCAATTTTATTGGATTGACATCCAATGATTTGACATGTTCTTGGAAATATTCTAAATCATTAGAAGCCTCAACATTTGTATGGTAGAACATCAAATCCAAACACCCCTTCCAACATCTCTTCCACTCTATAAATTTGACAATCTTGCAACACTTCAAATCACACCATCACCATCAAAATCCCTTCTCTTAAAGTTTCAAAACCACACCTTTGAAATGACTAAATCCAACACCTCATCCGAATCGTCAAAATCCCTTAGAAAAACCGCTAGGATTAGTGTAAAACCTTGTTGCTTCAACAAAACCATCAAATCATCAAGTGATGCATCACTTGACATTTCTTCACCTATCCAAGATTTCCTTAACCTTACTACCTCAACACCTTGCAATACCAATGTGATCACTATACAAGATTTGCTTAATCTTGATACTCCAACACCCTCTCCAAAGCATTGCAACACCAACATAGCCACTATTCCGCCACCATCTAGACCTTCAATTGATTCAACATCACCTTCTCAACAAACTCAACCATCTAAAACTCCATCACCACAATCATCAACACTTACACCAATGGAAGTTTTCCATACACCACCAACATCACCACTACCCTATTTGGAAACTTTAGAAGATCTATCACCTAAATCATCAAGCCCTCCATCATTGTCACTCTTTCACACCATTGCTCAAATGGAAACCCAACAACAACCAAGTGAGCAATTAGATGATGAACCCCATCAACCATCATTGGTAGAACGTTTGGCTTACCGTTATGCTAGACCCTCAATTTTTCCACAAGATCAAGGTCATACACACCTACAATCATTTGTGTTTCACCCCATTTACAAAGACCTTCATGGTAATCCTTCCGGAGAACCAAGCTTCCGCCATTATGTTCAACAACAAGAACCACAACAACAACAACAACCACAACAACAACAACAACAACAACCACAAGAACATTCCCAATACTTTGAATCTCTATTTCCTTCTTATAAGAAAATAGAAGCATCCTTATGGGAAAAATCTCCAAACACTAGTGAAGAACTCAACACTCATTTAAAACACCTTCATGCTTTCAAGAATTTGATTGACTCTTAAATCAACCATGTTATGGTTTTCCATACGGCGTTACACTCATCTAGTGAAGGAACCAAAAACACCTCCCAACCATACACATTTTGTTGGGAACATACTTTTGTATTTAGTCAAGTCTCGGTCATTACATTTTGTAATAGGTTGCTTAAGTATTATTTATGTTTATATTTTAGATCATGGGCAAGTTGTAAAAGCCCACAAGGCTTATGAAGCCCACGTTAGATACATGAAAGGGACTAGGGAATGTTGCCCTAGTTTCCCTCCTATAAATACAAGGCATATGTTGCCTTAAACTTTGTTGGTTATTTTGATATCTTAATAAAACTATTGTTCTTTCACTTTTCAATAATTCTTGTAATCAACCAATCCTTATATCTATCTCATTCTTTACTTGTGTAACATCAATATGGGCACCTAACAAGTGGTATCATTTGCCTAATAGAGATTGAAGTGTTGTTCTTGGTGTTAATGTGGGTTTAAGGGTGTTTTTTCTTTATATTTTTGCTCTTTCTTTGTTTCTTTCACTCAAATCTTGAAGCTTGGACAAGTTTCAAGGTTGATATAGTGTTTAGAAGCTTAGATTTTGCATAAAGTTTAGATCTTTTAAAGATTTTAGTACTTTTTCTCCTAGTTTATTGAGTTTTGTAGCTTCTTTGATATTAGAAAACTAGTTTTTGGTAGCTAAATCTTTCATATTTAGTGTTTTCTAAGTGTTGGGGAAGTTATTTGATCAAAAGAACCTTATTTCTAAGCATTTTTCTTCAAAAAGTAGTGATTTTTACAAGTTTCTGGTCATTCTACGCGTAAGATTTTAGTATAGTACAACTTTATAGCTGTCAACAGTACTCTTTGGTCAGTCTACGCATAAGTTTTGCCAAAACCCCATTCCTATGCATAAGAGTGAAGTCTACGCATAAGTTTTGCCAAAAACCCCATTCCTACGCCAAAGTTGATAATCTACGCAGAAGTTGGAATCTTACGCGTAAGTTACAGATTTACTATTAATCTTCATCAACGGTCTTCTCTTCGTGCAACGGTGACTCAGTACTTCCCTAGCTTGGATAAGTTAGTGGAATACTTCGACTACGGATATCTTTCAAGTTTGGACAAGTTTGAAAGATTTGTTTGGTCTTTGAACCTTACACATAACTTAATTCTTACGCATAAGCTTAAACTTACGCATAAAGGAATATCTTACGCATAAACTTACTGTTTACGCATAAACTTACTGTTTACGCATAAAATCAACCTTTACGCATAACTTTTAAGTCTACGCATAAGTTTAGAATTACGCGTAAGATTCTCAACTTTGCCAAAGGATTTTGGATCTTAACTAAAGGAACGTACATTTCAATCTTCTTCAAGATCCTACATTACACAAGTGTTCTAATATGTCTCAACCACCAAATTACTACTTCTCTCATCCTCAACAACAGCAACATCAGTAGTATCAGCCACATCAATACCATCAGCAACAATCGTATCAACAACCATCACAATCACACTTTCAACAACAACCGTTTCATCCACAACAACAATATCTCATGATGCAACAACATCAAATCATTCCTCAACAACAACCATATCAAATGTCACAACAACCCAATCAGTATTCGTCCAAACAACCTCACTGGTTTGATAGAATGTGTGAAGTTAGTACAACTCAACAATCCAGACATGAGGCATGATCACTTGAAACACCTCCAATGCTAACACCTGGGAACTATGTTCAGTGGTCAAGTCGATTCTTACGATTCCTTGAACTTAAGAAACCCCATGGGAAATTCTTGAAACAAGTGATACTTGAAGGACCATTTGAGTGGCCAACTAGACTTGAAAGTGGAGATCCATCTGCTGATCCTCCACGGGCTCCTGTAGAAAAACCCGTTCCAGAATCTCAACTCACAGAAGATCAGAAACTACATCGTGAAGCTGATGAATATGCAATGGCCTATATACTTCAAGGAATACCAAATCCAATTTATCGAAGTGTTGATGCACAGAAAACTACTAAAGCTATGTGGGAACATGTTCATCTCCTAATGGAAGGCACTCAATTGAACAAAGATGATATGGAATCCAAACTATACATGGAATACACTAACATCTCACTTGAACCAGGGGAGTCACTTGAATCCTATTATCATCGTTTCACTAATATGGTAAATGATTTGGAACGACACAAAATCACAGTACCAAGGATCGCAGTGAACTCCAAATTCGTCGGTAGTCTTGGTCCGGATTGGCAAAAGTATGTGACATTCGTTCGTCAAACCAAAAATCTTCATGATGCTCCGTATGGCTTGTTGTATGATTTTCTGAAACACCATGAACCTGAAGTGGAGAAAGATCGTGCTCTTCGAGGAGGATACATACCACCACCAACACCAAATTCTTTGGCACTCGTAGCTCAATCTCAGTATACTCCACCTCCAATGTCAAATCATGCTTATGTTCAAAAACAGAATTACTTCAACTACCCACAACCTACAACTCCAAATCAGATGATCACATATGATTCTTCACAGCAATCTAATCAACCGTTCCCTATGAAAACAGTGAGTCAATGTACTACTCTAATTCTAATGACGATGAAGATGATGACTTCAATACATTGAATCAAGGACTTGCTCTCATTGCTCGTGCCTTCAGCAAATTCTCAAACAAGACAAACAACCGTCTTCGCTCTTCATCGAACACTAGGAATCAAGCTGTCATTCAAGATGGGAGGGTTGAGATACAGAATCGGAATTATGAACGATCAGGTGGCTATTCGGGAAATTCTGGAAATGAACAAAGGTTCAACAACAATGGAGGGTTCAGAAACAACTCTGGTGCTACTCAGAAAAGGAATGAAAGTGTTGCAACTAGAAACTCTAACTCTGGGAATGCAGTATGGTGCTACAACTACAATGAGAAAGGTCATATTGCAACTGCATGTCCAAAACCGAGAACTTGGGGCAGTAAGTTTCACAAGCAGGCATTACTCATGGCTCTCAAAGATGAAAAGGAAGGACATTTCACTGAGCAGGAGAACAGCTTCATGGCAAATACGTACAACGATGATGACATGGAAGATCTGGAAGCAAATGCAGCTGTGATGCTTATGGCCAACATCCAGGAACTTCATATGAATGATTTAGGTCCAGTGTATGACATTGATGGCTTGTCTCAGGTACATGATCTTAATACATGCCTTATACATGAAATAGCACCACCCTCTGCTTCTGAATCAGATAAGGCGCAAGTTGTTTCATCTGACTCATCTTTATCTTCTCAAGAAGATGAACAAATGAACACAGTTGTTACATTTGATGACGACACAGTTGTTACATTTGATGATCCTATTGAGAATGATAAAAATGATCCTGTAGAACAACATGAACCATTGTTTGATCCAGACCCTGACCTTATATTGTTGTCTAAACAACTGAATGCTCAACAATTGCAAATTATGAAATGCAATGAGAAAAATAAAGCTTTAAAAGAAACAAATAAATCACTTACAAGAGACATTGAGTGTTATAAAATACAACTTTCAAATCTGGAACACAAGGTTAAACATGAAAAAAGTTTTGAAAAAGCTTTTCAAGAATATTACAATAAAGAACAAGATCTTCAATACAAAATGCAAGATTTAATTGAGTCAAATGGAAAGTTGGTTTCAAAACTTGAAAATGATAAGTGTGAACTTTAAAAACAGGTTTAACAACTTCAAAAAGAACTTTCAAAAACACAAGCAGAGTTGTCAATTTGCAAAAAGGATTTTTATGAACATAAAGTGCGAAAAAGGAAATATGAAGAAAAATTACTATATGAAATTGTCGATTTAGAAAAACAACTTAAAGAATTTCGTAATGTTGTTTATCAAACCGGGGGCTCTGTAACAACAATTCAAAAATTTATGTTAAAACCGAGACCCGATAAAGGTTTTGCACTTGGTGATTACAAATAAATGTTTCTTCACAAAGCGTTCAAAGAAAATCCTAAAATATACAGTATGGAATATATGCGTGATGATACGATTGTGCGTACTATTGTTTATGATACTGAGGAAGAGGAAGAACTTGAAGAAGAGAGTCGATCAAAAATGAGTCAAGTTGAATATTGGAAACCATATGATTATTCAAAAGCTCCTCACATTTCTAAATTTTTTGTTCCTCAAAAGGAAATACCTGAGAAATCTTGGTTTGTCATTGAATCATATGTTTCATCTTCTAATGCGGCTCCTGTCCAAACTGTGGCACAAGTAAATGGTCCTTTACCATCTTCTGGTGAAGTTACACCTTTACCAAAAAGTTGTCGTGTTTTAAATTATTTCAAAACTTTTATGGAAGACATCGAAATTTTGGAGGAAACAATTGAACATAATTCAGAAATAAAAATTGAAACTTTTCAATCCGCTTACGAGCGAGAAAAGAGAGATATTTTTCAAAACCAAATGTTGCCAATCGTTCAACACCTCCGTCATTGTGCTGCAAGTTGGGAACAGCATCTTCAAAAAGAAGTCAAATCAATGATAAATGTTTTCAAATCAAATGAAAATGCGATTTTGGTCCAAAAGCATAGAAATAGAGTTTGAAAAATGATGCCGATCGACTCTTGGAAGAAGTTCTCAATGCTGATATTTTGTCTATTATCATGAATGATCTCTATAAATCTGGTACTTCTATGCTTGTGGAAGATCACTGTGCTGATAATGATTTGCTGAACACCGAAATTGAGGCATTAAAACAAGAAAATGATAGAATGAGGAAAAACAATGATGATGTGAGAAAACAATTTTCAAAAGAAATTTGTCAACTCAAATAAAGGCTTGAATGGTGTCAAGCTCAAAGTCTTGTCAGATTTGCAAAAACAATGAGTCTTTAAAAAATAAATGTCTTCAATATGAAAAGGAAATTGAAAAATTGCAAATTGACAATGCTGAATGGGTACAAAACCGGATTGATATTGTACACTGCAATAGAAAACTTGAGTCTGATATTCAGGATAAAAATCACATCATCATTGAATTAAAAGAGAAAATTAAGCTACTTCAAAAAGGAAAGTTTGTTGACACCACTGTGATAGCACCAGAATTGTACCAATTAGACAAAACTGATAAGGGAAATGATGTTCAAAACACTATTGTTGACCCTTCCATTTCCACAGGACTAGTCTCCATTAATAGCGTTAGCAGACCCAAGCGAAAAAGTAACAAGAAGAATAGGATCTTGCAACGTAACAGAGGAATACTAGAAGCTCAAGAAGTAGAAGATCAACTTAGGAATTCGAATAAAACTCATGTTGCATCTGATTTAGATTCTAATATGGCAAATTCTAATCGAAATCTCAATGTAACGAATGATGAACCTTTGAATGTTTTGAATATTAATGCATCTTGTGTGTTTTGTCGTAAAAGTGTATCATCTGGTGATCACGCAAAATGTATAGCTAATTCTCTCTTAAATCGTCATAAGAAACGTAGGACAAGCATTCCTTCTAGGCCCACTATTGCCTCTAAGTCAAAATTAGGAAAATCGCCATCTACGGCTTCTAATGATGTTGTAGTTACCCCCATAATTGAAAAGAACAAATCTAGGAACAAGCCCAAAACTAGTGAGTTCACCAAAAAGAAAGCGAGAACTAGTTGGAATTGGCAACGTTGGTTACAATATAAACCAGAATTTAAATGGATTCCTAAATTATTGAATACGTGTGCTTCTAACTAACAGGAACCCGCACTTTCTTTGGGTTCCACCCTTACTTCTGTTCCATCCTCGTCATCTTCTTGTGATGCAGGTGGTTGATGAGTGCTTAAACACTCATCATTTTTAGTCATTTTGAACTGCAAAAACATACAAAAACACTCAGAAATGCATCAAAATACTGAAAATATTTCAAAATTGTGTTTTATATGTTTTAGATGCAAAATGAGTAAAAACAGATGAAAAATGTACAAAGTTTGCAAAATTGGCAGTTTCAGTCCCCCAACTTTCATAAAATGTCAAAAATAGTCCCTGAGTACATATTTAAAAAGAAAAGTTACCAAAGGTCCTTTTGAAATCATAAATTGTCATATTTAGTCCTTTGGTGAAAAATCTCAAAAGTATTGTAAAATTACAAGTTTAGTCCCTGTACTTTCAGATTTTGGCAGATTTGGTCCCTGGTGGGATATTTTTGTTAGAAAAATCATTTTTGGTCCTTGAAAAATCAAAAGTTATCAAAAATGGACTTTGGGTGAAAAGTTTTGAAAAGTTACATGTTTGGTCCCTGGAAATTGAAAATTGACATAAATGGTCCCCGGAAATTTCAAAAGTTGAAAAATAGCATTTATGGCCCATGGGAAGTCAAAGCTTGGCAATTTTAGTCCTTAGGAAGATTTTGGAAGAATACCACAACACACCCTCAATTTTCAGAATATATAATTTGGTCCTTGTACTTTTAACTTAAAACCAAATGGACCCTTTTGTATTATTTCCACCCAAAATACTAATCCAAACAAAAACCCAACCCCCAAGCCCACACACCAGGCCCAAAACTTCCCACCCTTTTGATAATACAAGCCGGTCAACACCCTCAGTCAAACCACTGTTCATCACCTCCAATCCCCCCATAACCTACTACCCTGTCTCCTCCATGCCCTCTCCTCTCCACAATTTTCTCACCAACCTTACCCCCTCCATTAATAATCTCACCCTCCCCATTAATTACATCTACCTGTCAAACCAACCCCCACTCAATCTCCCAACACCTTTTCCCGCCAAAAGTAAAACAAACGACCAGGATTGAACTAACTCATCCAAGGGCCAGAAATAGAGGTGGGAAAGAAAGAGAAAGCTTCAAAGTTCTATAAAAGTCAAGGAGAGGGGAAGAAAAGTGGGTAATTAGTGTAGAATTAGGAGTAGTGTAACGTAGGTAGTGAAATCTTTATTTCAGTTGTAATTTTCATTTCAAATCAGTTGTACTCAGTTACTTTCATGTAATTTAAACTTTCTTTAACCTTTAATCTCAGTCTTGTTCATTTAATTCAGTTTTGACAATTCTAAGTGAATTTGACAAATTCACTTATATATTGTTAAAAGTTGTTTTTCAGTGTTTATGTAAGCATAATTCAGTGCACTTATAAGTTTTTAAAGCTTGGATATCATTTAGAGACATTTTAATCCAATTTACTCAAATATCACAAAAATAGCTATAAAATAGAAAATAAAATAAAAAAATATGTGTTAATGGTGGAAACTGCTTGGAGCAAGGCTATTTTGGATTACCTTTGTTTTTAGAACCTCAAGGGAGGTAGTAGGATGGTTTATGGCCTTGGTTCCTTATTCTCAGTCCTGTTTCATTTGTAAGCCAAATTTCTCATTTTTAGCAATTAACTGTAGGTTAGCTTATTATGTGCTTTTATCAGTGTTTTTATGTTTCATTAGTGTATTAGAGTTAATATAAAGGTTAAAATCTTATGCTTGTTCTTTGAAATCTTTTCATTACTCAGTTGCTCATTTTTCCTAGTAATATAGCATATTAGTAATTTTCAGTATAGTGTTGTTATTATTGGTGTTTAATTGTTCATCTCAGCTTCTGATAGCATATTATGTCATTAGATATCATATTCATGGTCTTATTCATTCAAAAGCTGTGAAAATCACTATTCAGTGGAAATGTGGGAGTGTTTGGTTCTAAGGAATTTACTGTGTTAGAGGGTATTTTTATGGTTGTTCTTGTTTGATGTACTTTACAAATGTACCAAATATCTCAGTTAAACACTAAAACCTAAGTGTTCTTCCTTAAAAAGTCAAAATCTTCTTTTATATCACTTTATGTGTTCACTGTTAAAATTTGTAAGTCCTAGATCATTCATATTAGTTTATAATTAGTTGTTATTGCTTAATTTCATATCATTTTAGCTTATTACTACTTAATCAATCATTAGGAGTCAGTTTAAATTCACCAAAGTCAAAGTTTTAAGTTTTTCATAAAAGTCAAAATTGTAATATCTCAGTTTTTACAAAACTTGCAAGATTTTATGTGAATTTTGTGCTTGGATCTAGGATGTGAAATTTCTTGTGTGTAAAGTCTACCACCTCATATTTGAGGTCCTAGCATCCTTTTATTTTTGCCATTTTTCTGTGGGCCCCCACCTTGGATCAAACTGAGCTGCAGGGGAGGGTATTCCCCTGTGCAGCAGACCTCATCACCACACCACCATCTTTGGTGGTGGTTTCTGGCCACCTCAGTGGGTCCCACTTGCCCCTCTTTGGTTCTTTGAATCCCCCTTCTGACACTCTTCTAGGATTGTGCATTCATTTGAGCTTAGGCATTGTGGACCCCACCTGAATCAACCCATGAAACTTGTCCCATTTTCTGAGTAGAAACAAGATATCAAATTGCTTAATCTTGCTTATTAGCTTATTCTGTTAGCTTCTTTGCTTGAATTTTACTTAAACATGTCCACTCAACTAGGTTGAACCAGAATTAACCATAGTGGGTCCCACTTAAGCTCATTTGAGTTTATTTCCTCATTTGGTCAACTAAAGTCAACTATGGTGCTAATAAGCATCCACAGTGCTTATTTTTAAGTTACAAAAAAGTTGTTTTTACAAAAGTTAGTTGTTTTTAGTATTAAAATAGTTTTGTAAAAGAAAAATCCAGAAAAAACAATTTAATTTCAAGTGATAGTTTCTATTTAATGTAATTTAAATTTTAATTTTCCTTTTTAGATTTTTGTTAAGCACTTTGTATTTTTATATTTTTCTTAAATTCCTTTTATATTAAAGTAATTTTAGTAATTTTCTCAGATTTTTATTTTGTCATTTAGTATTAATTAGAATTAATATTAGTTTTATTAATTATTAATTAATAATTAAGTAGTAAATAGCATAATTAGTTTTTATAAAGTGACACCTAGTTTTTATATTTTTCCTAGCTTTTATATAATATAATATAATTTTAGGAATTTTTCTAGAATTTTTACTATTCATTTTCTATTTTTTATAATTTAAATAGTTTAATTAGTAATTAATTAATATTTAATATAATAATTAGTAAAATAGTGTAAAAACTTATAAAACAAACTTTTTATAATTTTTTAGGATTCCTGTGATGGTTAATTAGATTTGTAAAATCTTTCTTAATTTTCTAAGTTAGTTTGTTATTTTTAATAATTTAAATTAATTAAAATTAGTTAAGTAATTAATAATTAGTAATTAATTAATATTAAATAATTAATTAGTGTAAAAATTTATTTTCTTTTTCTAAAAATTTTCTTTTATCATTTAGTTTGTAAAAAAGTCATTTTCACCCCCTGGGGGTTTTCAGATTTCAGTTTTCACGTTTTATTTTGTACGTTCGCGTAAATTTAAATTGAACGTACGCGTTTTTAGGTTTTAAACATTTCTGGTTTTTCCTAATTTCAAGTCTTGTTCATATAGCTTATTTAAGCTATTTCTTTGTATAAATCAGTAGTATAATCATTCACAAACCCTTTCTATCCAAATTCACCCGATCACAAACCTGTTTGAATACAATCCACACCTCGTCGGGACATAACGACCAGGTGAAACACTATATTCCGCGGAGCATTGAGCCTAAGGAGTTTGACTATATTGACCACATCCGTGGTTGACTTTAGTTGACTGCTTTGCCTCAATCAAATTTTGGCGCCGCTGCCGGGGAGGTTGTGCGCGTTTTTCTAAAAACAGTTTGCTGATTAGTGATTTTGGAATTCACTTCTTTGTAAATTTACCATCCTTTGTTCATATTTTCTTATTATCAAAACAAAACTGTTCCTGAAAACATTTTAAATCAGTTTTCAATGAACACGAAAACACAAAAACATTTTCTTTCCTATTTGTATAAAATGTTTATCCAAAAATCCAAAAACATTCTCTTTTACCCTCTCACATCTTTGATTCTTCATCCCTACCCCTCCCTAACCTTTTGATTCTTTCTATGTCTCATCCACACCTTCTTATTTGCCATTGGTGTGGTAATCCTTATAATGGTGGCAATTGCCACAGTTGTGGCATGGTAGAGTCAGGAAACGGGTCTGTCTATAACCAAAATCCCTATTCCTACCATGACACGACTGATTTATTGAATTAGTTACCACACCATGATACTCAGTAGTTTTACTGTTGTGAGTACTGTGGTGGTTCACACTACAGTTCTGATTGTCAATCGGGAAACACGCTTGTCTATGAGGAGTTTCCTGATAAGGATTATAACTCTAGCACATACGACTCATATCCACATCAGTTTTACTGTTGTGATTACTGTGGAGGTCCACACTTCAGCTCCGATTGTCAAACAAGGAATCCATTTCCTTGTAACAATTGTGACACATCGTATTATGACGAACCTCCATCTCCACCAATTCCTCAAAGTCTTCTCCTTGATCTTTTGGATTTAGTGAAAGACTTGAGAGGAATAACACACCAAAAATCGATGGAAGAATTGTTAGCTGAAGAACAGGCTGCTAAAATAAATTCCCAAGATGCTTATGAAAAATCTATTAGGGAATCAATTGCAAAAGAAAAAGCAGCCAGATCTGGTTCTCGATTCCGTTTCATTCCTGATGATAGTGATGATGAAGATACACTTGATATTCTTCAATTTTATAAAGATTCATCAGATGAAATTCCATCAGTTGAGATTCCATCTCAATCTGCTGTTATCACACCCGAGATTCACACTCACTCTCTGAGCATGGGGGACGAGCATCTTGACACTGTTCCTGAAAGGGAATCGGACGAATTCATAAAGTCTAGTGTTGAGAACCTTGTCCCAATCCCAAGAGAGTCACAGGGAATTCTTGATCATATGTGTGATATCCCTCCTCCTCTTGTCTTCCCGACTAATCATGTTGAGATGTTCTCCGATTCTAATGATGACGATTCGTTATCTTGTGGAGACATCGTTTTTATGGAAGAATTACCTTCTAAGCTAGTTAGCTTAGAAGAAGAGAATGATGAGATTGACACTGAAATCAAGGATGAAGCACTTCGTGCAACATTATTTAATGTCGATCTCCTCATTTCAAAAATCGAGGCTTTAAAATAGAAACCTATTTCATCTCCTATCCCCATAAAGGATAGTGACATTTTCTCCGATGATCCTATTCCGGAGTTTGAAGCCTTTACCTTTGATAATATGGGAGAGAAGATTAGTGGCAGTACCACTTCTCATTCTCAAATTTCTCTCCCCGAGTATGATTCATTCACCTTTGAGGAGTTCTCTGGTGAACTCACTCATATCATATCTCCACCGGAGTATGATAACTTTCACTTTGATCTAGACAAAGTTGATCTTTGTTTTCCGGAGGGAAATATTCTCAACCTTGAGAATTTGATTGATATCAAAATCCCAACCCTCCCACCCATAATATGTCTAGATCATACGAGCCTAAATGATGAGATTCATGATACACCAATCATGAATTCTCTTTCTGATGATGATGAGTCAATCTTGATTGTCATCAAGATCTTTCTTCCTTTCTTCACCTACCGGGTGACTTCTCCTGTTCTTCACTCCTTCGGGAATGAAGACATTATCTTTGACCCCGGCATCCCCGCTTATAGTTTATACTATCTTAAGCCAGGGTCTGTATATCTCATCGGTGTGGAACTTTCACGTGCTTCAAATGTTTGTCCAAACATCTCGAATGAAAGTCCGATTGAGATTGTTTCTTCCACATCATGCTTCCACAAGGACAAATGAATTCGGGGTCGAGTCAAGCTAGCGACTCGGTAAACAAAAACAGTAGCATGTACTTAGGGTTTTCACCCTAAGTGTGGGGGAATTACCCCTACTGTGGTTACAAATGCAGTGAAAAGAAAATGGTGTTTTTCCACATTTAGCTTGTAATGTTGCCCTTTTACGTTCAAAGTGTCGGCATAATAGCTGGGGCTTTGAATATTGAGGACAATATTCATTCTAAGTGTGTGTGGGGGGGGGGGGGGTATTTCGCTATTCTAGCGAATTTTATCACATTTTACTATCTAATACCCCCGTTTTGGCCAAAATTTCAAAAATTAAAAAAAAAAAATCACTTGTGCTTCAAAATTTTTGTGGTATTCAGTCCGCCATGTCTAAACGACAAAAGGATTGGCTAATCCAGGAGCAAACGGCTCTTGGTAAAGATATATCAAATCCGTTTATGGCTTGCAATTTGCCCAAAATTATATGGTACCTCAACTCGCCATATCCCAAAAAGTGAATGAGTTGGCTAGCCCGCAAGATTATGGCTTGTGGTAAAGGCAGTGGAAAAACCATAATTGGTAATCAGCTCACCAAGATGTTGACTTTGTCCATCAAGAGTTGGCTAGTCCAGAAGCAAACGGCTTTTGGTAAAGACTAATCAAATCCGTTGACAGCTGGTGGTTTGCTCAAAATCACATGGTTATCAGGTGGACCATAGTTCTTACTTGAATCGATACATCTGGCTACTCCAGAAGTGATGGCTTTTGGTAAAGAGTTTCAAATCCATTGAGTTTTCAAAATAGTTTATTGCTAGGGACTAGCAATAGTTTAGTGTGGGGGATTGATGAGTGCTTAAACACTCATCATTTTTAATCATTCTGAACTGCAAAAACATACAAAAACACTCAGAAATGCATCAAAATACTGAAAATATTTCAAAATTGTGTTTTATATGTTTTAGATGCAAAATGAGTAAAAACAGATGAAAAACGTACAAAGTTTGCAAAACTGGCAGTTTCAGTCCCCCAACTTTCATAAAATGTCAAAAATAGTCCCTGAGCACATATTTTAAAAGAAAATTCACCAAAGGTCCTTTTGAAATCATAAATTGTCATATTTAGTCCTTTGATGAAAAATCTCAAAAGTTTTGGAAAATTACAAGTTTAGTCCCTGTACTTTCAGATTTTGGCAGATTTGGTCCCTGGTGGGATATTTTTGTTAGAAAAATCATTTTTTGTCCTTGAAAAATCAAAAGTTATCAAAAATGGACTTTGGGTGAAAAGTTTTGAAAAGTTACATGTTTGGTACCTGGAAATTGAAAATTGACATAAATGGTCCCCGAAAATTTCAAAAGTTGAAAAATAGCATTTATGGCCCATGGGAATTCAAAGCTTGGCAATTTTAGTCCTTAGGAAGATTTTGGAAGAATACCACAACACACTTTCAATTTTCAGAATTTACAATTTGGTCCTTGTACTTTTAACTTAAAACCAAATGGACCCTTTTGTATTCCAAACAAAAACCCAACCCCCAAGCCCACACACCAGGCCCAAAACTTCCCACCCTTTTGATAATACAAGCCGGTCAACACCCCCAGTCAAACCACTATTCATCACCTCCAATCCCCCCCATAACCTGCTACCCTGTCTCCTCCATGCCCTCTCCTCTCCACAATTTTCTCACCAACCTTACCCCCCTCCATTAAGAATCTCACCCTCCCCATTAATTACATCTACCTGTCAAACCAACCCCCACTCAATCTCCCAACACCTTTTCCCGCCAAAAGTAAAACAAACGACCAGGATTGAACTAACTCATCCAAGGGCCAGAAATAGAGGTGGGAAAGAAAGAGAAAGCTTCAAAGTTCTATAAAAGTCAAGGAGAGGGGAAGAAAATTGGGTAATTAGTGTAGAATTAGGAGTAGTGTAACGTAGGTAGTGAAATCTTTATTTCAGTTGTAATTTTCATTTCAAATCAGTTGTACTCAGTTACTTTCATGTAATTCAAACTTTCTTTAACCTTTAATCTCAGTCTTGTTCATTTAATTCAGTTTTGACAATTCTAAGTGAATTTGACAAATTCACTTATATATTGTTAAAAGTTGTTTTTCAGTGTTTATGTAAGCATAATTCAGTGCACTTATAAGTTTTTAAAGCTTGGATATCATTTAGAGACCTTTTAATCCAATTTACTCAAATATCACAAAAACAGCTATAAAATAGAAAATAATATAAAGAAATCTGTGTTAATGGTGGAAACTGCTTGGAGCAAGGCTATTTTGGATTACCTTGGTTTTTAGAACCTCAAGGGAGGTAGTAGGATGGTTTATGGCCTTGGTTCCTTATTCTCAGTCCTGTTTCATTTGTAAGCCAAATTTCTCATTTTTAGCAATTAACTGTAGGTTAGCTTATTATGTGCTTTTATCAGTGTTTTTATGTTTCATTAGTGTATTAGAGTTAATATAAAGGTTAAAATCTTATGCTTGTTCTTTGAAATCTTTTCATTACACAGTTGCTCATTTTTCCTAGTAATATAGCATATTAGTAATTTTCAGTATAGTGTTGTTATTATTGGTGTTTAATTGTTCATCTCAGCTTCTTATAGCATATTGTGTCATTAGATATCATATTCATGGTCTTATTCATTCAAAAAAGTCATTTTCACCCCCTGGGGGTTTTCAGATTTCAGATTTCACGTTTTATTTTGTACGTTTACGTTAATTTAAATGTAAACGTACGCGTTTTAGGTTTAAAATGTTTCCGGGTTTTCCAATTTTCCAGTCTTATTCATATAGCTTATTTAAGCTATTTCCTTGTAGATTCCTTAGTGTAACCAATCTCAAACCCCTTTCTGTCCAAATTCACCCGATCTCAAACCCGTTTGATAACAATTCACACCTCGTCAGGACATAACGACCTGGTGATACCTTATATTACCCGGAAGCATTGGTCTAGGGAGTTTGACCTTGTTGACCATATCCTTGGTCAATTTAGGTTGACTGTTCTGAGCCAATCACACATTCAGAAATGAGTCCACTCTCAAGCAGATTAAGAGGCTTGATACCAGTACACGTAAGCAAGGAATGAAACTTCCCGCATGTCTTTTGAATGATAAAGTAAAGAAATGCAAGAACTACAAGTACTACGTTCAAGCTCTCAAGGAAGAGAAAGTAGGGTTCTTAGACGAAGTTCCTGTACCTTCGTTTATGCAGAAAAAGGGAAAGAAAGGTAGCAAGTCTGGCAGCTCCGAAAGCTCAACCAAATCTGCTCAAAAGCCTCACAAGAGATCTCTTAAGATCAGAATACCAGTCAAGAAACCTGTTCCTGAATCAGTTCCAGAACCCACACAACCATCTTCTCCAAAACCGTCTGAATCAGAGACCGAATCCGATAGTGGTCCAATCTATAGGGAAGGTTATAATAAATAGGAAGAAGATCTAGAAGATCTGGACATGACTATCGAAGATTGGGACAGAAGTATTGATGAATTTGTTGAAGCAGTAGAGAAACAAACTTCCTTCATCCAAAGACCATTGACTGAAGAAGATGCTAAATTGGAAGAAGAACGGTTAAGGGGTGAAAAGTTGAAGGAACCCATGACTGAAGAACAAAAAGGTCAAGAAGAGGCTCACACTAACCTTGGTTTGTCAGTGGAAGAAGAGAACGAAAGAGCTCTCAAGTTAGGTCTACTCCATAGCAAAATCGACCCCCTCCAAGCTGATCAACCTCCACCTCATCCGTTTACCAAGATTAGCGAGGCTGGCGGATCAAGCAGTATTCCTGAGGCAGTAGGATCAAGCAGCATTCTTGAATCCACTCCAGTTGATCAAACTCAGGAAACAGGTACCATGCTGAAATGATCATCTACGAAACTCCCAAAGTATCACCTGAAGACGTAGAAATACAAAATGCTTCAGAAAGGGGAGAAGATGATGAGGAGGACCAAATGGATACTAATATTCCACACTTGATGACCTTGGAAGAGATGGAGACAAGAGAAAAGGCTCAAGAGGAAGAGCTCAAAAGAAAACAAGAAGCTGAAGAGGCGAGGCTTGAGGAATTAAAACAAGCCAAACTGGAAGAAGCAATAAGAATGGAAGAAAGCAGGAAAGCTGAAGAGGCAGCTAAACTTGCCGAAGAATTAAGACTTCAAGAAGAAACAAAGAAAAGAAAAGAAGAAGAAGCCAGAATAGCTGAAGAATTAAGGCTAAAGGCAGAAGCTGATAAGATGGCAGAAGAGATTAAGGGCTGAAGCAGAGAAAGTTACAAAAAAAGAAAGAAGAGCCCAAGGGTAAAACCGAATCACCAAAAGGAGATGATAAGGAAACCTCCACCCACATTGAATCTTCTCAATCATCACCTCCAACATCACAACCAACACATGACGAATCAATCAAGAAACCATCAAGAATTGAAGCCTCAGCTGCATCAAAGTTGATTAAAAGGGTAGTAAAGAGAGTTCGTGAAAAGAAGAAAAGCAAGTTAGAAAATCAAGTTGAATCACTAGCAAGTCAAGTTGCTGAATTGACAAAGCAAATGACAACTGTTCAGGAAATGCATGAAAAAGTGGACACCTTCTTAGCTAAAGATGTACAAGAAGATATGGAAGCTACATTGGCTGCTCAAGCAAACCAGTACATGGAACAACACTTAGTTGCAGAATTAAAAGAATTGTTGAAGCCGATGAAGGATGAACTTACAAAGATTGCTGAACAAGCTGTCAAGAAAGTGATCAGAACTACTTCTTTCACTCTCCGAGATGACAAAACACCTCTACCAGAACAAGAAATGACAGTGAATGAATTAGAGGCTCAGCTCTTCAACATGTTGGCAAGAAAAACCACCATGACACCTGAAGATATTAAAGTATGGGAAGCTTTACAAGCCAAGATGTCCAAAGAATCATGCAGCACTGAGGCCGATAAATTGAAACGTCAAAGAGATAATGAAGACAAAGATCCTAACTCACAGGCTAAGAAGCAAAAGCAAGCCGAAGGACCCTCATCTCAACACAAACAACCTGTCATACCTCCAACAACCACAACGTCAACTCAACAACCTAAGGCATCAGGATCAGGTCCAAAAGCCCAAGATCACTTTGAGTACACCGGCGGAGATGATTTCCCTCAGCCCGACGAAATACTAGAACCTTCATCAACAAAGAAGAAAGAAAGGAAAAGAAAACATCATCAGCACAAACCGGACACCTCTTCGAAAAGCAACGAACCTAAGTAACCCAAAAATATTCTTAACTGGCTGGACGAAGACAAAACGGCTGAGTACTCTTGGTTTGATGAAATGGTTAAAGCTCAACCACCTCTTGCAGAAAATCAATCACCACAAGATGGCCGAACCATGGAGTATGCACAACTTCTGCAACGGGACTACGGTTTAAAGGAAATGAGCAAGAAAGAGTTGAAAAGGGTAAAGAATGCAGCATTCAACCTCTTGAAAGACCGCTCTGCCAACTCTGTTGAACTCGAATATCACCTGGAAAACATTGCCCGAACAATGTCAAACGACATTGACTGGCTAAACCCCGAGTCCAACATTGACTACTACTCAAAGAACAAAGGGCCTTACTACACCGACTGGACCAAACCTCTACATCTGGTTGGAAAGCCTAAGCAAGAGAGAATTCTTTACAAATTCTTCTTCAACAATGACTTGGAATTTCTACAACACGGTAGAAAGATTGAAACAAAGTACACCACATCACTCACCTTCTCAATCCCTGGAGCTAGATACCTCAACAACGCCATCGAAGAAGAAGCTTCAGACTTATTCGTGGACAAAGTTGTTGCCTATGACCGGAACGCACTCTACGGGATTCACTATGGCCAGAAAACCGGGCACAGTATTATCGAAGCAGCAAACTTAATCAGACTATGGGAAATGTAATGAGTGAGTTGAAGATTGTCTCCATTCAGTTTATCTCTACAGTCACTCACTTTAGGTACTCCTTTCTCGACAAGATCGTGCTCAAAAGACTCGATGAACAAGAGTACGTTATTTCCGAGTCAGACTTTCCACGACTACTCCTTAATGACATCGAAGATATGTATCTGCTCAAAGTCCAAGGAAAGCTATGCAACCTACATAAGGATATGCAGCTTGACTTCATCACAACTCTACTCATTTTCATGCGACACATCGTCATCAAAGAGCGAGTAGAAGATCTTCAACTGGGAGTGGAAAGTTACCAGAAGAAGCTGAATCTTACAAAACCTAACCTTTACAATGTCCCCAACCTTCAACACGAATCTCAATACACCTTGATCAAGCATCCAGCATTTGGTTTCACCTATCGCTGTGTCAACCGTTGCAACTGCTTCATGTCTTATGATGAAATCCACAAGTTCTGTGATGAAACACTTAAGTTTGTCAAAGATGGAATCAAAGGCCGACTAGATGACGTTGCACTGTACAAATCCAAAAGGTGGAAAACCGATGAGGCCAGACAAGCTCGTAGATTCATCACAAGGATTGAGAACCGGTTAAAGCGTAGGGATCAGATAAGGAGATTTGAAAGCTATGTGGGAGGCAGACTAGGATTTCTAATGTTGACGTTTCAAAGACCCGAATGGTAGAAGTTTGTAAGATCTTGATTTGATTGGTCAATACTTATATTCACTATGGTTTGTGCACATATTTCAGTGTACAACCCGAACTTGTAAAGAAAGGACCCTGAGGTACGCATCAGTGCCTCAATCCTAATATAAGGAGCGAAGGCTTCTTACTTTTGAGTAGAATTAATCAAATGTTTTATTATTTTCATAATTCTGCTCAAAAGGACAAGTATTTCACCTCAATAAGACCTAATCACTTGTTGAGGGGGAGCACTTGTCAAACTAAACTACTTTGTTCTAAAATAATGAAAAGTTCTTGGTGAATCTCCCTATAAAACTCAAAAAGGCATATTTTAATCTAAAAAGATTATCAAAAACATCATTTCATATGCTATTTTTGAGGGGGAGAAAATGTAAAAGTGATTAAAATATAAGTGATCAAAAGGCTAAAAGTTGTATCTTGTGCGAGCTAGACTCATAATTGACCCAGGAATTGATGAAACATGAAAGTTAGTAATCTCGAAAAGACTTATCCTCGACGGGTAATAACATTAAGTTAGTTATTAGAGCTAGTTGTCACCTAAAAGCTGACAATGGAACTCTCTAACTAACCACGTAAGCGTGTCTCGAAAAGGATTTGTCTAAGTAGAAATGTACCATTTCGAGAAACTTTCTGTGGATTTGACCAGGCCTGGTAATAACTTCAAGCTAGTCTAACTAGTGATATAAGTGTGTCTCGAATCGGTCTTGTTCACTGAAAGTGGATCAATTAAAAAATGATTGCTCATTCCGCATGTGCAAATTTATTAATTACTTATGAGCACATGTGAAGGGGGAGCCCTTCAAAAGTGAACACAAAACTCTCAAAGTGTTAACCAAAATATTTGATTCTCACAAACACTTTGAGAGATTTTCAATCAAAGGTTTCATGGCTACTGTCGGTTAATCAAGGAGTTATAAGATGATTAAGATAGGAAAAACCGTCCTATGATCCGCCAGAGCCGGAGGGATCTACCCAAGGACATCACCCATAGTTAGAATTAGAAGTCCTTAGGTAAGATACGAAAAAAGGAGAAAAGAATGAAAGGGAAAGGAGTTGAAGAATTAAAAAGAAAAGTAAAGAAAAGGGTGAAAAGAAATAGCCCTCCATATGTTCAACCTTAGGGCAGACACCGGGTTCAATTCGTATGCTACTAGTTGTTGCTAAGGCAACACCGGTATTGAAGACAAAGTCGTCATGGACCCAGTGACGCAATGCACTAAACCTTCTTAACCACTCAAGTTCTCATAAAAGAGCTTGTTTCATTCTCACGGGGAACCGGTGTAATCTATCGACTTATCTCTTAGAGATGGTTGATATTGAAGCAGGAGACCCCTCCCTAGTCTCCGCATAGGAAACCTAAGTGTGCACTTATCGAGTCTAGAGCCATGAGATACATCAAAGATCTCTTAGGAACACTTAGTATTTCTACAACTGGTGTTCTACATCAATGGACACCAGCTGTAAATTATCGAGTCCTTCGCAGATCTTAGCAATCTGCCAAGAACGTTTATGAGAGAATTACTAAAGTATTTCTCAATGATTGAACGGAAATTCCTGCCAGGGTCAACATCAAACAGCCTTGATAGCAGGTCACTTCGGTAACCCTTCACGGGTTACGCTTAGTGTTCGCGGTGGTTCCATAGCGGTCTGCAGTCGTGGAGTGATCCCCAGCGACTCACCCAGTCATTGAGCTACTTAGTAGGTCTCGTAAGCTCCTTCGGGAGTATCTGACATGGGAACGGCCTTGATAAGTATTAGAAGGAGTCTTCACACTATGCTGTTGACGAGCTCTAATTCCTTATCTGTAAGTACCGGTTGATTATTGCTAACTGTTTACCTGCATGTACAAATCACCTCCATGATGGTAGATTCCAGCATGCTCATGCATACATCTTGAAGTCAAAGAAAGCTCCCCCAAAGATCTAAGCACCACAAAGTTCAAAGACAAATTCTACACCAATAAGAAGAATCTACAAAGTTTAAAGACTAAGATCAATATGAATGTAAAAGAACTTCGTGCACTTGAAAGACAAAGTCCAAAGATGTATGAGCATGTTGGAATGGCGGACAACCACCACAGACACAGAAGTGACGAACGGCAGACAACTTCATAACACAATCACTACATTATCACCAAAGAACAAAGACTAAGATCAAAGTACATTCTTCTAACAACATTTTTGAAGACGTGAAAAGTTATACAAGACTAAAGTCAAAGACAAAGATGAAGACGTCCAGCAACTGTGATGACCGACCCTTAGGGGGAGATTGTTGGGAACATACTTTTGTATTTAGTTAAGTCTCGGTCATTACATTTTGTAATATGTTGCTTAAGTATTATTTATGTTTATGTTTTAGATCATGGGCAAGTTGTAAAAGCCCACAAGGCTTATGAAGCCCACGTTAGATACATGAAAGGGACTAGGGAATGTTGCCCTAGTTTCCCTCCTATAAATACAAGGCATATGTTGCCTTAAACTTTGTTGGTTATTTTGATATCTTAATGAAACTATTGTTCTTTCACTTTTCATAATTCTTGTAATCAACCAATCCTTATATCTATTTCATTCTTTACTTGTGTAACATCAATATGGGAACCTAACATATTTGCTCCTTCAAGTTCAAATGATCCACCACCAACAAATCAAACCTCTCTTCCACCAAACTTTCCCCGCCATGATTGCGGACATTGCGAAAGAACCGCTCACATTAGTGAAAGGTGTCGAACTGAAATTCGAGAGCTAACCGAATAAATGAGGTTTATCCTAAACCACATTTTGGACAGTCTAGAATCCTTGTCTCACCTATCTCAAGTTTAGAGTCTCCAACAATGATAGAGTCTCATCCGTAGTAACACCAAAAACTCAACCTAACAAGCCAAAACACTCATCATCATCTACCTTAAAACATTCTTTAGGAGGATGTTTCTCTGTTGGGTCACTGAATTCCCCAATCTTCTTCTAACAAGGATTTGAACGTAAAATAACCTAAGTATAAACAAGTCACTGAGTGAACAGTAACTCAGTGAGTCATCTTCAGGATGCTAAGACCGAGCCTAAGAAGAAAGGTTCTCCATTCAGTGAGGCGGAACTCAGTGAAGTGTGATCTAAGCCAATAAGAAGGTGATGGGTTCAGTGAGGATGACAATAACTCACTGAACCCCATGACTCCTCAACAACTTCATGGTAATGAAGACTGATGACTAGAAGACTGAAGTTTTGGCGGGACTGGGCGGGAAAGTTTGATCTGTTTCACTAAAGTGCTTTATCACTTTAAGGTCAAACTTTCCTCAAATGGCTAAAACCAGGCTGTCATCAGAAAGTGCCTTTTGGACTTAACCCAAAGAAGTTTCCCTTGCCAGAGAATAAAATCTATCAAGATTTTATTGAGGAACACTTAGGTCCATTGTATAATAGAGTTGTTTACATTTGTGTATAAATAGGTAGCATAAGAGAGGAGTAAAAGTGGACAAGTTTGTGCAATTAATGCAAAGCATTCACAAACCACTTTTACTCCTCCAAAGAACAACATAACCCCTGAGATAGCTCAGTGGGTCCTGAAAGTTGTCACTCAACATAGATTGAGTTTAGTGAGGAGTCCATACCATACTTGTCATTTTCAATCCCAAGTGTTATTCCGCAAACACTTGGGTACGATTCTTTTTGATTAACTTCTAATAAAGAATTAAACGTTGGAAATTATTGTCTCTTATATTTAGGTTACTTTATTGTTAATCACTTTATACATCTTTGTTTAAAGTCATACAACTTGGTTACTTTAGCTTTGTAGTTACTGTTAACCAAGTAAAAGGGACCAACAAGTGGTATCAGAGCCTCTGATTTGTAAAACTTAAACCTGTTTTCAAAACTTAAGAGTGCTCAAGTTTTTAAAATCAAGATCCCACTATGACTGACATAGATGTTCCCCAACTTGTCGACAAAAAGGGTGGAAGTTATTCAGCAACTGCCCCTCGACTAGAAGTTGGCAAATTTAATAAGTGGAAAAAGCGAATGCTTTGCTACTTAACTGGGATGGAACCATATTACATTAAGTTGATTAATGGTGGTCCATATGTCCCAACAACTGCCCAAGGTTTAATTAAACCTGAAGCTCAGTGGACCCCAGATGAAAGGAGGGTGGTCAATCAAGACCAGCGCCTGAAAAGCATCATTATATCATGCCTCCCTGATGATATAATGGAATCAGTGATCAATTGTCCCACTGCCCAGCAGACATGGACTGACCTGGTTCATAGCTATGAACGGCCTTCTGATACTAAAGAGAATAGAATCATGGACCTGAAGCTTGAATTCAATACCTTCAGGGCCAAGGATTCTGAAAGTCTCTCTGAGACTTATACTCGGTATAAGACCCTCCTGAATGAGCTGACCAATGATGGTGTTATACTGTCAAAACATGAGATCAATGTTGGTTTTGTCAACAGTCTCCCTGAGAAGTGGTTAAACTTCTCTCAGGGATTAAGAAATGCAAACCACATTCAGAACCTTGAGCTCCCTGCCATCTATGGGAAGTTTGTCTATGAAGATAATCTTATCACCAGGAGATACCCTGGTAAAGCTCAGGAGACCAAAAAGGCCTTGACAATTTCACCCATATCAACTGCTTTCTATTCAAAAGGTGTTGTGCAGGATTTTCAGGATGGATCTGATGATGAGGTTGACCAAAGAACTAGTGAGGAGTACCTAAATGATCTTCAAATTGAATTTCATGAAAGAGCACTCCTTGCTAATTCAAAAAGGTTTTTTAAGAAAAACAAATTTCCTTCAAAAGCAAATGACAACACTGAATGTTTTAAATGTGGCAAAATGGGCCATTTTGCTAAAGATTGTTTTTCAAAAACAACCTCAGAACCATCCTTCAAATTTTCAGGAAATAACTCTTTTTCAGGCCCCAGCAAATTTCAACCAAAAATGCTTCAGTCTAGTCAAAGATTTGAAAAAGTCCCTCAAATTGACTTTGAAGCCAAGTACAGAAAGGCAAAAGCTAAACTTGCCCTTCTTGAATCATCCTCAACAGTCTCTCAGCCTCCTCAGGCTGCAAAGCCTTCTCAAGCCAAGAACAAAGGGCTTGTTGCTGAAACATATGACTAGGATGAGGTTGAAGTGTCCTCTGATGATGATGAAGTTCACATCAGTGCCCTGATGGCTCTGTCAGATGACAACAAACTTGCTGTGGGGAAGAGTCATGCAAGAAATGGTGAATGGGTTAACATCACTATGAGGAAGGTAAATCTTTTACTTTCTATGGATGATAATGATGATTGGAAATCTTACTTAGATTATATTAATGTTGATCTTAAGTATGTTGAAGAGCAAAGACTTAATTTGTTTTCAAAATTTAACAAACTGAGTTTTGAATTAAATCATTGTAGAGATGAATTACTTGCTTTAAAACAAGCCAAGCTTGAAAGTGTTACACTTCAAATTCAAAACTCTGAACTTGTAAAACAAAATCAAGCTCTTCAGGAAGAACTTAAGAAAGAAAAGGAAATTATTTGGAAATGGACTCAGAAAAACCCCAAACTTTATGAAACACTGAGTCTCACACCCAGCCCCAAAAAGGCAGGACTGGGTGATGATCAACTCACTGAAGTCTCTGGGGAGAGTAGCCATTCTACAACTTTTCTATTAACCAACATACTCTCTAGCAAAGAACTTGCTCCCAAACCCAGTGATTGGATTGAAAGAAACAATCCTGATAGTAAAATGCCAAATTTTAATACTAGAAGAATCCTGGAGCCTGAAAGTCAGGCTATCAAGGAGCTGCTAGGAGTCACTGATGAACTTAGTCCTACTGAGTCCATCACTGAGTCTAAGTCTGATTCACCACTCCCTCCACTGAAACAACTTTAGGGAGCGGAACCTAATTCTGACCTTGCACCATTAGTCTATCAACCACATTCTCCCAAAGAGAAATCGGGGTTAGGAAAGACTATTCTGAAAATAACTACTCCTGCACCCACTGAACACCAAAAACCTTCAGTACCCACTGAAGTGAAGCATGAAAGCACTGATTCAAAGGTTGATCAGCTTACTGAACTTGTTAGGATGCTGAGTGAGAAAATCGAGTCTACTGAGAAAAACTCTGACTCAAAATCAACAAAGCCCTCAGTATCCTCAGGTTCTTCCAAACCAAAAACCACACCCAGACCCTCAGGGAGATGTGAACTGTGCAATTATCCAAATCACAACACTGATAAATGCTACAGAGTCCTGTTTTGCATGATATGCAAACAAGAGGACCACAGAACTTGTGATCACATCCCCCACACTGCTTCTTTAAAAGCAAGAGGTCTATACAAAAACCAAGGCTATCAGTATGCTACACCCTCCAAACAAAGACTGAAGGCTAAGCCTTTCTCACCATGTCCTCACTGTGGTTTCAATGATCATCTTCCTGATGATTGTATGATGAAAGATTGTTGTGACATCTGTGGAGATCCCTCCCATGAAACCAGGGGACATGACAAAGTTATTCAGTCCAGAAGGAAAAACCAGACCAACACTTCTCAGTCACCTGAGGCATCAACCTCCACAAAATGTAAAACATGTGGAAGCTCAGGTCACACAACTTCAGACCATGATTCACTAACTGAGTTCAAAAAGTCCCTGAGGACCAAGCCCACTAGAAAGTGGGTCAACAAGAAAAACTAACCCAGTTTACTGTTTGTGCAGAAACACATCAAGGATCCTACTTGGCATCTGGACAGTGGATGCTCCAGAAGCATGACTGGTGTGAAAAGTTTTCTGCACAAATATGTGGAAGAACCAGGACCCAAAGTAGTATTTGGTGATAACTCATCAGCTCCCACTGAAGGTTATGGTTCAGTAAACTGCAATGGTATAGTTTTTACAAGAATAGCTTATGTTAGTGGTCTCAATTACAACCTGATAAGTGTTTCCCAACTATGTGATGCCAAATACATAGTTCAGTTTGATGACAAGAGAGGGACCATCTTTAATGCCAATAAGGAAGTTGTGTTGATTGCCCCTAGAAGGGATGATGTATATGTCCTTGACATGTCATCCCTGACTCAGAATGGGACTTGTCTATTCTCAAAGGCAAGTGAGACAATCAACTGGCTATGGCATAGGAGACTCTCTCATCTCAACTTCAAGAACATCAACAACCTGGCCAAACATAACAAAGTTCTGGGCCTTCCATCCCTGGTGTATACCAAAGACAAGCCTTGTTCTGCTTGTGAAAAAGGAAAACACCACAGGGCATCATTCAAAACCAAACAAACCTTTTCCATCAAAAGCTGCCTACATCTTCTTCATATGGACCTTTTTGGACCTGTCAGTCCAATGTCCATTCACCATGAGAAGTATACTCTGGTCATTGTGGATGAATACTCAAGATATACTTGGGTTTACTTCCTGACCAAGAAGAGTCAGGCAGCTGAAACCATCATGTCATTTGTCAGGAACATTGAAAATCAAAATGATGTCAAAGTTAAACAGATCAGGACTGACAATGGCACTGAATTCAAAAACCAAGACCTTGAGTGTTTTTGTGATGAGAAAGGAATTTCTCAAAATTTCACTTCTCCCTATACTCCTGAACAAAATGGAGTAGCTGAAAGGAGAAATAGAACACTCATTGAGGCAGCAAGAACAATGTTGAATGGCTCAGTCCTCTCAAAACATTTTTGGACTGAGGCAGTTAAAACAGCCTGCTACACTCAAAATAGGTCAATCATTGTGAAAAGGCATAACAAGACTCCTTATGAAATATTCAAAGGAAGGATTCCTGACATCAGCTACTTTCATGTATTTGGGTGTCTTGTGTTTATACATAATCACAAGGATCACTTGGGAAAATTTGATGCCAAAGCTGATGATGGATATTTCCTGGGATATTCCCTGGTTTCTAAAGCCTTCAGGGTGTTCAACACAAGGAGACAACAAACTGAGGAAACTTATCACATTACTGTTGATGAGAGCACTGAATCCATCAGGTTCTCAAATTCCTCAGTAGAAGAAATTGGTATTGATGACTCATCAAGGTATCCTCCTGATGAGTATCATCCTGAGAACAATCCCTCAACCCAATACCAAGCTGATGCTGATGTCTCCTATTACATCATCCCTCACAACCTTCCCCAACCACCTATCAGTGAGTTCATTGAAACTCAACCTGTCTCAAATGAGACTGACACCACTGAACAAATTGTTCAGGAACCCTCAGAACAAATTGTTCCTACAGTTGTCACTGAAGCACATAATGATGAGTTACCTTATGTTCCTGAGTCTGAACCTAAGCAGGCTCCTTCAAGCTCAAATTCTTATCCCAAACCTCAGGATAGCTGGACTAGATCCAAAATCATTGAGCTTGTGAACATCATTGGTGAACCCACTGAAGGCATGCTCACAAGAAGCAAGGCTGCTAAACTCAAGGCTGCCACTGCCAATATATGTCTTTATGCTGACTACCTCTCAGAGATTGAGCCTAAAAATGTCAAAGAAGCCCTGACTTATGAAAGTTGGGTTCAGGCCATGAGAGATGAATTGGAACAATTTGACAGAAATGATGTCATGACCCTTGTTGAATGCCCCCAGGGTGTTTTAATCATTTGTATGAAATGGGTCTTTAAAAACAAGACCGATGAGAATGGCACAGTCATCAAAAACAAAGCAAGACTGGTTGCCAAAGGATATAATCAATAGGAAGGTATAGACTATGAGGAAACCTTTGCACCTGTTGCTAGAATGGAAGCCATCAGGATCTTCCTTGCTTATGCAACTTACATGAACTTTAAAGTTTACCAAATGGATGTTAAAAGTGCATTCCTGAATGGTAACATCAAAGAAGATGTTTATGTGCAACAGCCTCCTGGTTTCGAAAGTAGTGAATACGCTAACCATGTCTACAAGCTTAACAAAGCCCTTTATGGACTGAAACAAGCACCCAGGGCATGGTATGAAACTTTTTCAGCCTTCCTGATCCAAAACAAGTTTGTCAGAGGAAGAATTGACAACACACTGTTCATCTACAGAACAAAGGATGATGTCATTCTTGTCCAAGTATATGTTGATGACATCATCTTTGGCTCAACAAGTTACAAACTTTGCAAACAGTTTGAGAAACTGATGACCACAAAGTTTGAAATGAGCATGATGGGTGAACTCACATACTTTGTTGGACTCCAAATTAAACAAACTGAAAAAGGAATATCCATTTGCCAAGAAAAATACCTCAGGAACCTACTGAAGAAGTATGAGCTCACTGACTGCTCTTTAGTAAAAACTCCTATGGTTCCTCCAAACAACCTTGGCCCTGATCTCACTGGAAAATCAGTGAATCAAACCCAATATAGAGGAATGATTGGCTCTCTGATGTACTTACTTGCCTCAAGGCCTGATATCCAATTCTCAGTCTGCCTGTGTGCCAGATACTAGGCTGGCCCTAAAGAATCACATCTCACTGCTGTCAAGAGAATCATCAGGTACCTGAAGGGTACTCCAAACCTTGGTTTGTATTACCTAAAATGTTCAGGATTTGATCTCAAAGGGTACACTGACTCTGACTATGCAGGATGTAACATGGATAGGAAAAGTACTTCAGGATCCTGCCAATTTCTTGGTGGTAAACTTGTGTGTTGGAGTACAAAGAAACAACAGTCAGTGGCCATGTCCTCAGCTGAAGCTGAATATATGGCTGCTGCAAGATGTTGTGCAAATGTACTATGGATGAAGAGCCAACTGAGTGACTATGACATTCAGTATAAGATGGTACACTACTAGAAAAAGGGCTATCCTTGACTCCAAATGCGAGTCAAGAAGAGGTCTTATGACGCGCAAATGCGAGTCAAGGAAAGACCAGTCATAAATCTTCATGACTCGCATTTGTGCGTCATCCCTCTATGACGCACACCTATGACCCACGTTTTATGACTCTTTTTTGCGAGTCATAACCTAATTTTTTTTTTTAAATTAATTTTTTCAGTTCCTAATTTTCTATTAAATGACAATTAAAAACCTGATAATACAAAATTAAAAATACAAATATCAAAATAACGCATTTCATATATTAAAAACCTGATAATACAAAATTAAAAACACAAATGTCAAATATCAAAGTCAATGAAACACAAATAAGAGTTCGTATCAGATACATAAATCCACATTATCATGCCTTGGTAAGTGATGAAGATGCCACTGAGCGTGCTATCTTTGCTGCTTCAGCTTCACTGCCTGCACCAGTTACCGTCACCTGCACAATTGGCACACATACCCCTCTGTTACCGTAGCATTTGTGTTCAACATCTTTCGTCAATTTTTTTACATTTTATAGAAATATGAGCCTGCATTAAAAATTTTTTTGTGGATAAGAAAGAAACGTGTGTTAAAGTGAAGCAACAGAAAACAAAAGAGATGGTCACCTGTCCTTGCCGTCATGGTTTCAGAACTTACATGAACCCGTTGCACACCAATTCTAACATAAAAAAAACGCCCCTGTTGGGTTCCTTTTTCACACCAAATAAACCAACAAACAAACAATTAGCTAGGCCTGTTGGATGGGGCGCTTATCTGTGTGACAACAACCAAACCAAACGCACCTTTTTGCGCAGAAAAATCAGCAACAAACGTACCCTTTTTAGTGCAGAAAATGGGCAGCAAACGCACCCTTTTTAGTGCAGAAAATAAGCAAGAAAAATGTACCATTTAGGTGTTGTAATAAGCAGATCCAAGCACACCCGTTTGTGCAGAAAATTAGAAGAAAAACGCACCCTTTTTGGGGCGGTATAGCAGCAAATAAACGTCCCCTGTTGGGGCTGCATTTCAGCAAACAAACGCCCCTCGTTGGGGCTGTGTTGCAGCATACAAACACCCTTAAGGGCTGTAACACGACGAATCAAATACCCCCTGTCGGGGCTGGTGTTGGACAGAACTAAGCAAACAAAACAACCCACACCTTTGCGGGTTTGGTGGTGGTTCAAACTGCAAAAAACAAACACCCTCTGTGGGTGTGTTTTCCAGCCGAGCAAACCAAGACCAACACCCCTTGTTGGGTGGTCTGTTGGATCGAAACAGAAGCAAGAACAAACAAACCAAGCACACCCTTGCGGGCTGCGTTGGTGGACCAAAACCCAAGCCACACGCACCCTACGTGGGTTGCTGTGGTGGGTCACAAACAAACCAAACAACACCCTTTTGCGAGTTTGTGTTTCCAGCTGAGTCCAACCACAAACAAATAAGCCATAAAACTACAATAAGCTTAACCAAACTAAACCAAAATAAGCTATAAGCTAGAAAAATAAGCTAGAAATGACTCCACAATGATCCGCTAAACATAGTCATTACAATCAACATAGTCAATACTAATATCTAAACGACTATCAACAAAAACAACAACATAACAAACAACTACAGTAGAATCTTTACCTTCGGGTCCATCTCTAATAGAATCTTTACCTTTATTTTTCATTGGTACATCCTGCTCTATGTTAGTCGACAAATTCAACAACTACAAAACTTACAAAAAATTACTTTAAGTAAGAACCCTTAGACATATAATTATTAACTTAAATACAATAACAACAATAAACAATTAAAAGATGAAGAAATGTCAGTTCCAGTCATTTCTTAGTTCTTACTAGAACATACATACACCTTATTAACCAAAAACAATATAGTTGTTCAATTAAACAAACCTGGAAAAGTTTAAGTTGTTCCTTAACTAGTTAACTACCAGTTGCAACAAAAACCCAAAAAAGAAAAGAAAAAAAGAACTTAAAAAACCAAAGATATTATCCTTAATTAAAGAAGTAACCATATATTGTTTCATAATATACAGAATATTAAATTAGGTCAAACTTCAAGATAAACATGTCAAAATTGTTCTAGAAAAGAGTGAATACATACTAACCTTGACCAAAACAACGAAGGGGTCGGAGTGGAGCTTTAGGTCGAGCAAGAAGTGAGTAGGTTAATTTTGGGGGGAGTGTAAAAATGAGATCTGGTTTTGGGGTTTTGAGGGGGAAAGAAAGGATAAGGTTTAACTTTTGGGGAAAATTTGAGCGGGCTTGTGATTATGACCCTATGTTATGACGCTTCTGAAAACGAGTCATCCTCAATAAAACATTTACTCTTTATGACTCTTATTTTATGACTTTGCTATTTGCGCGTTATCTTGTAGCGTGCGTCATAAAATACGAGTCAAGGATAGACCTTTTTCTAGTAGTGGTACCTATCTTTTGTGATAATACAAGTGCCACAGCCATCTCAAACAATCCAGTACTTCATCAAAGAACCAAACACATTGACATCAGATACCACTTCATCAGGGACCACATCACTAATGGAGAAATTGAACTACATTTCATCCCCATTGAATATCAGCTAGCTGATATCTTCACAAAACCTCTGGATGAACCCACTTTCACAAGATTGAAAGCTGAATTGGGCATGTTGGACATAGAATCAGGAAACTGATCAAAAGTGTTCCAACCTGATGTATATTCTTTAGGTCCCTGATCACACCCTTCCTGAAAATTTTTTTGAATGAGAATTCATTCAGGGGGCTCAGGATGAAAAATGGCATTGAATACCCTAACTAAATGCTCTAGGTACTTAGTTAGTTAATGTCCCAGGTAGGTAACTGAATCCTATTAAATATAGGAATATATGTCACTTACACAACTGGCATCCACTCCTTGGGCCCCCACATCTCTCTCACCAAACACCACTGAGCATTAAATGCTCCCTCACACACAAAAGTTGTGATGATTTTTACTCTGCAAAAGTGCATTATTTGCAGAGCCGCACAACTGTTCACCCACGATGTGAGAGAAAATAGGGTAATGGGAATCGTGATATTTAATGCGGATATCAAACCAACATTATTATGCTGTTTTGGTTAAATAAATTAAACCTTTGGTATCCGCAACATCACTACCCTAATTCACACCCTATAAATACCCCCACAAAGAAGAACACACACACGCTTTTAAAAGAAATCTTAACAAAACTCTTGCAAAATTATTTCAAGAACTTTTGCTTTCAAAATCTGTGTGTGCTTCTTCTTTATTCAAAACCAGACCTTTTAAAACTAAAATGGCATCTTCTAAGGTCATAAAATACGCACCCAATGTGGAATTTCAAATGGAAAGCGTAGACCTCACCAAAAACAATGTGGTGGGGAACTTTGCCTACCCTGAAGGGTTCCCTGCTTACAGGGATGTGGTGAAGTTCCTACAAAACTGTTTTCTCACCACCACATTCACAAAGACCCCCTCAGTCATCTATCATGACTACTTGAGGGAATTTTGGTGCTCAGCGGTGGTTGAAAACCCTGATGCACCAAAGGAGGCCAAAATTAAGTTCTCAGTGAAGAATGAGACAAAGTCCCTTGTTCTTGACTACAAAACCTTTGTCAAAGCCACTAGCCTTGACTACACTGAGACTTTTGTTGCACCACCCACTGAAGAGGAGGTTAAACAACTCCTCTTAGAACTAGGGCCATATGATAAGAATCATCCTGATGTTGCTCCAGGGGCCCTACTGAACAAAGCCCCCATCATCAAAACATGGTTCCCTACCCCTTGGAAGATCCTGATGACATTCGTTATTCAGGTCCTTGGGGGGAATAAGTCCTCAACTGAGCAACTGAACACTACTCAATCAATGATAGTGTACTGTCTCATTGAGGGTAAAAAAAATTGACCTTGGAGAAATTATCTTCAGGGACCTCATAGGCAAATTGGGTGGGAAGTCTAGGCAAAAACACATGTCTTACCCTAGGTGTATTTCCTGTGCCCTGAATGACCTACTAAGGTCTGAGTATATCAAGCCTGACAGTGTCGGCTTTGAACCTGATGTCTTGCATAAGGCAAACTACTCACGTGACCCTAATGAGGTTACACCTGTCGCCCTGACCACATACATGCTGACTGCTATCCAGGGTGACAACATTGTTTCACCAATTCCCTCTCCCACCAAAAAGGTGAAGAGGAAGAAGGGACAGGGGTCCAGGAAGGTGGCTCAACCCAAGCCACTCGCCACTGAGACCTCTGCCCCTAAGCCTAACAAAAGGGGGCAACAACAACAGACCCTGACTGCTGACACCCTCAAGATCATTAGCCAATCTTTGGCCCCAAAACAAAGGCCAACGGAGGGCACGGAGACATCACACTCAGTGTCCTCAGGCGAACCCGTTCCCAAAGGCCCTGCTGGCATAAACAAGTGAGTGAGGTCGGAACCAACTAAACCTTCACATCCTGCTAAAGACTCTGGCAAATCACAACCATAGTATCAGGGAGTAAGGGGTCATATACCTTCGGTGGGGCAGCACTACTCCACTAAGAAGGGGACCCACAAACAATCACATCCTGCCAAAGGCTCGGGTAAATCACAACCCAAGCAACAGGGAGTTCTCGCCCCTAAATCTTCGACAAGCCAGCACAAGCCTGTTGGAATGGGGGGGGGGGGGGCATAACCACTCAGGTGCCTGATGAGGACATTCGCCAATCAAAGCTTTTGTCTGAGGGCACAACAACTCATTCCAAAGACTCAGAGGGAAACATACAACCCGTTGATAGGGACACAACAATCACGGCTCCTAGTGATGGTACTGAGAAGCACCCATCAGTGCCTGAAGGGGTCACGAGGGACAAAGACTCAGAGGGAAACATACCACCCGCTGATATGGAACTCACAACCAACCCCGAAGGTGCGCATAACTATGGAACTCAACAGTGATGAGGAAGTCTTCAAGGCCGGAGATTATATGGAGCCTAAGGAGACAGTCCCTGAACCAATTCATCAGTCTCCTCAATCTTCAAACCATGATGATGCTGACACTCAGTCCGAGCCAGAGTCCTCAGGAGATAATTAGGCTCCTCTCACTGTGAAGACCTTCACCAAATTCATCAAAAAGATTACTAACATTTTGTACAGGGGGATCACTGATGAGGTCTTTGACATGCACACTGAACAGGCGGTTCACTTTCACAATCTCAAAGATGTTGTCGAAGACTTCGATGAAGATGTCAGGGAACAAAATTCCTCAGTCAATCATTCCCTGACACAGATGATCACTCGCCTGAATCAGTTTTTGATAACCCTCAACCAGCTGAATGTAGGGGTTCAGTCGGTTCAAGAACCAGGAAGCTACTTCAGGCATCCGAGACGTATCAGGTAAACTCAGTGGCTCTCACTGAATTACTTGACTTGCTGAAGGGTTCTAATCTTCAGGGTCTCACCACCACTGTGGAGTCTCTCAAATCTTCCTTCATCAAAATGGAGGAATCAGTGACAGCTCAGTCCCAAAGGTCTACTTCTCTGGCATGGACCTTGGGCTCCAGGATGACAGCTCTTGAAAATGAACAGGCTGCACTTGACTCCAGGGTGTCCATCATTCAGCAGGATACTCAGGAGATCAAGTCTATGATGACCGAAATTTTTCAAGCCTTCAAGGGTGCATCTACTTCTTCAGTACAGCCAACACTTGCCATCACTGACATTCAGGCAAATGTTGAGGGGGAGAATGCTACTGAAGCCCCTAATACTGTTGAACAAGAAGCTGGACAGCCCTCTCACACTGAGGGGGAGCATGTCACTGAAGCAACACCAATCACTGAAGTTCCACCACAGGAGGAACCAGTCTCCTCTTCTCTCGGACAGGACAGAGGCAAAAGTATTGCTACCACCTCTAGTCCTGAAAATGTTCTCAAGCCAGCCTCAACCATGGTCAGGAAGAAGAGCTAAATGCTCTCAAAATGGAAAGGGAAAACAAGTTCAGGAAGGATGCTCAAATCAGAAAACACGGGATCGAAAAGTATACTTGGGTGATGAAAGAAAGGTTAAGACCTGAAACCATCACTGACGTTCAAATCCACAGAAACACCGATCCTGCAATGGTCACCGTCTTCAGGGGACGTGATAAAAGAATAATGGACATCCATAAGCCTTTCAAGTTTGCAGACTTTGGCATCACTGAGTTTGATGAGCTTCGATCAATCATTGCCAAAAAGAACAATGTTGTAGTACCAAAACTTCTTGAATCACTGAAGGATAGGTACGACAGACTGAGAGCAATGCCTGAGGCTTTTAACATTCCCTCACTTTTTCCTGACTCAGTAGAAGAGACTGCTCCATCTAAGGCTTCCAAGAGGAAAAGGAAGCAAATAGAATTGGAGCCTGAGATCAAGGTACCAGGGTTAGAGTGTGACAGGTCGCTTCCTGAAGGGATCACGTTCGTGAACAATGCGGTCCTTGAAGCTCCTGAAAGAGTCTTGTGCTTCACTGATGAATATGGAAGCTTGGCTTTCCAAAGGTGGTCTGATATGGATAAGGCAGGAATCAAAGCAATGCTCATGTACCTCATGTTGGCGTCCCCCATTCAGAGTGATAAGAACAAAAGATTCTGCAAGGACTTGGAAGCAATGATCAATGAACATCCTGAAAGACACCTACTCAGATCAAAGAAAGCAAAGCTTGAAAACCTTGGATACCACCTGAACATCTGATCTGCAACAACTACCTTTTTATTATTTTGTAATTTGTAGGACTTGTAATAACTATGAATAAACTTTGATGTTTTGTTTAAAATTATGTGTCCTACTTATAATTACAACAACATTCAGTAAGAGATGAAGACCCCTACCAACTCACACTGAATCAAGAAACACTTAGGCTATTTGTATGTTCAAATAGGGGGAGATTGTTGGGTCACTGAATTCCCCAATCTTCTTCTAACAAGGATTTGAACGTAAAATAACCTAAGTATAAACAAGTCACTGAGTGAACAGTAACTCAGTGAGTCATCTTCAGGATGCTAAGACCGAGCCTAAGAAGAAAGGTTCTCCATTCAGTGAGGCGGAACTCAGTGAAGTGTGATCTAAGCCAAGAAGAAGGTGATGGGTTTAGTGAGGATGACAATAACTCACTGAAACCCATGACTCCTCAACAACTTCATGGTACTGAAGACTGATGACTAGAAGACTGAAGTTTTGGCGGGACTGGGCGGGAAAGTTTGATCTGTTTCACTAAAGTGCTTTATCACTTTAAGGTCAAACTTTCCTCAAATGGCTAAAACCAGGCTGTCATCAGAAAGTGCCTTTTGGACTTAACCCAAAGAAGTTTCCCTTGCCAGAGAATAAAATCTATCAAGATTTTATTGAGAAACACTTAGTTCCATTGTATAATAAAGTTGTTCACATTTGTGTATAAATAGGTAGCATGAGAGAGGAGTAAAAGTGGACAAGTTTGTGCAATTAATGCAAAGCATTCACAAATCACTTTTACTCCTCCAAAGAACAATAACCCCTGAGATAGCTCAGTGGGTCCTGAAAGTTGTCACTCAACATAGATTGAGTTTAGTGAGGAGTCCATACAATACTTGTCGTTTTCAATCCCAAGTGTTATTCCGCAAACACTTGGGTACGATTCTTTTTGATTAACTTCTAATAAAGAATTAAACGTTGGAAAATATTGTCTCTTATATTTACGTTACTTTATTGTTAATCACTTTATACATATTTGTTTAAAGTCATACAACTTGGTTACTTTAGCTTTGTAGTTACTGTTAACCAAGTAAAAGGGACCAACATTCTCATTAAGGACTATGATGTTTTTTTTTTTTTTTTTTTTTTTCCTTTTATTTTTTTTTCCCTTTAAAGTAGGATGTTATCTTCCTAATTTCTTGTCTTTGACTTTCTAAAAAGTCAAATTTTACATGAAATAAATTTCATTCTACCATAAGGTATGCATTGTTTGTTGACCATTTAGGTATTGTGAGTAAACTTTGCCTTGCTATGGTACCATACATATATCTTGTGTTTTAGAAACTAACCTTCCTTTTTGTAGGATCATTATCCATGTATTCTTTCCTTGATACTCCATTTAGGGGAGTAATATTCAAGGGGGAGCATGAGAATTGCATTATTCCGCTTCGCAACTCTTATTTGTGTTTTAGACAAAAAGAGCTTTCATGACTTGTTCTACACTTGTCTTGTGCGGCAACTAACATTTTTTTTGTAGGTTCAAAATCCATGTTTCCTATCTTGGCACTCCTTTTAGGGGGAGTATTGTCCAAGGGGGAGCACTTGCATCATTTCGCTCCGCTTCTCTTCTTTTTGTTTCGACAAAAAAGGGGAGAATTTATATTAACCTTGTTCTCATCTCTTCTCTAATTCTTGCATATCACATCATCTTAGCAAAAACAAGTTTTAATACAAACTTTATAAGACTTAACACTAAAACTAGCGGCTTACTTATAAATAAAGTTTATGTTTTGTCATCAACAAAAAGTGGGAGATTGTTAATACAAATATCGCCTAAAAACGTTATTTATATTTTACGATCTATGCTAAGTTTTGTTAATGACAAAGTATGAACTTTAGTTTATAGTAAAAATTCACTTTAGTTTTAAGTCTTGTACAACTAGATTTTACATTTCTTTTTAAACATAACATTGTTTTTATTTCTTAAATAAGAAAGTGTCACATCACATCAATAAACATTTATGGTAAGTTTATGTGTTTGACTATCCATAAGCTCTTACACATTTTGGAAGCATTCTATATTGTTTCAATGTGTGGTTACCCAAGTAATAACTTGATGTGACTTTGGTTGGTTTGGAAAGATTTATGGCAAGTTTGACTGTCAGACCTGGCGGAACCCTCAGGGTACATGGGAGGAACCCATTCTAGGGTTCCGCCGGATCTGCCAGACTGCTGGTTTGTTTTGCTATAAATACCAAGCCACTTGCTAGTTTTTGATCATCACTTTAGGACATATTTTACACACATTCTCTCATCTAACTCAGTAACATTTGAATTGTGTGATTCTCTTATGTAGCAAAGGAGTTCACAAGTTCATCCAAGAAGTTACAAGTTTCAACTCAAAAGTTGCAAGACTTGTTAGCTTTGTTATGTATAAACTTTGGTAGTTTATACTTCATTTGTATTTTGTGTAGAGGTGATCGGTTAGTATTTTAGGCCTCAAAATACATAATGTGACGGGAGTTGTTGTACCCTTGTAAAAGAACTAACGGGAGTGGTTGTACCCTTGTAAAAGAACTCGACATCTAGCTTCGTGTCGGAAATAGTGGATAGGCGACGTTAGGTTGGTTCTACCTTGAACTAGGACCCGGTATCTAGCTTTGTACCGGATAAAGTGTAAGCGACAATTGTAAAGGTTTCTCCACCCGTGAAAGGAGCTTGTTGACTAGTGCTTGAAACTCTCGAGTTGGAAACTCGGGGTGTGGATGTAGGGCAAGGAAAAAGAGTCCTTGTAGCCGAACCACGATAAACAATCGTGTTGTGATTTGATCGTTTCTTTCTTTGTCTTTGCATATTACATATTGTCTTTAGTTAGAATCGTTAATTACACGTAAAGCTTTTCAAAGATTGACAAGTAATTTGAGTTTATATCTTTAATGAAACGTAAAGTTTTTTAAAGATAATTAAGTTAAAAAACGGTAAACTATTCAACCCCCTTCTAGTTTTCCACAACTCTCATTTTTTGTGAAAGACGGACTTCGTTGTTCAATAAATTACATTATTAAAAGAGAACTATAAAACAAATTTCCGTTTTAACAAAACTATAAAAACATAAAACATTAAAGTAATTAGTATATTCAAGAGTATAAATTATAATTCGTATAGTAAATTATAATTCGTATAGTAAAAATGTTTAATTTGTAACGTACTATTAATATGAATGCTAAGTATTCATCTATATTGACACCGGTGGTCGTGGCGTTGTTCTTGTTGTTGTTCTCTTTGTCGTTGTTGTTCATTGCCTTTTTGCATGTTTTGTTCTTGATACAATTTTTGTGATTTCTCAATCTCTTTTTTTAATGTGAAGATGTTTTTTGCAAAATGTTATATTTAAATGAGGCTTTTCATATGTAATATTTTAATTAGAGTAAGTTACATAAATTATTATTTTTAATTAATGCATTATTACAACATTTTCCCATAAACTATAATATCGAATTTGGAGCATTCATTAGTAACTCACTCTAAGTATTTACAGTATGACGACATGAATCACATGATATCAAACTCAAATGAATAATGCTTACCTCGTGATAGGTGTAGGATAACATTTGAAATACAATTTTCTTCTCTTTTATAAACTTCTTTGATTTAGAAGATTCTCATTGTTAAGATGATAGTGTGAAGATATTTTTATTATATACTACCATTTTCAATATGTGGCATCGACATAATTTTCATAATTATATCAAATATCAAGTCACGCAATATTCCACGACGTTTAATTAAGAAAGTGACATTAACACACCGCAAGAAAAAAAATTACATTAAGAGCAAAATTATTAAAATGCACAAACAAAGTGTAGTAATAATTATTGACTAAAAATTGAATGCTAGTCACATTATTTTCAATAAACTTACTTGCTAACGAATAAATAGTATTAGCCCGTTCATCGGTATTACATGAAGTAAAATATTGCATGTTTAATTTGTAACGTACTATTAATATGAATGCTAAGTATTCATCCCACCGGTGGCCGTGACGTTGTTGTTGTTGTTGTTGTTCATTAGCCTTTTGCATGTTTTGTTCTTGATACAATTTTTGTAACTTCTCGATCTGTTTCTTTAATGCTTCTTGACGTGCTACAAAAAACAATTAGATATATTTGATCGTTAGTAACTTAAATACAGTTAATCAAAGTAAAAATGTTCGTGCATGTTCCACTTAATTGATAAGACAACGATGTGTAGGATCTCTTAAACCATTAGAGAAGATGATGTTACTACCAAACCTCCTAAGCACCATCTTTATGTCCTACATTGTTACACACACAAAACACACGTGGAATTTAAATAAAATAATATAAATCAATATTATTAATAAGTAAGATGATATGATGCTTACTTTACCACAATTATAAGTTGTAGCCCAATGTGCACGCGGTGTGGAGGGAGTTGTGGTTTGTTGTGTGTGATTTTTGACACATTATATAGTTGATAAAATATTTGTAACTCATGGACGGGAAGGTAAAAAGACTAACCACTAATTGATGTGTTTAATTTATGCATTCATGACATTTTTAGTTTGTATTCTTTGAGCTTTAGACATGTTTGAAACATGTTGTACAATACAAACTTTTGTGCACGATTCCTCATGCAAAACATATTGTATCGTACAAACTACATTTGTTGAAATCACACTTGAAGAGCATATTTGGAATAATCAACTCTTGAAATATTTATTAAAAGTATTTTGCATTATAAGACAACCTAAGTTTATACTCCCTCCGTCCCAAATTTATTGTCCACTGTTGACTTTTTTAGTTTTTCTTTTTCAACTTTGACCTTAAATATTTTTGTGTGTGTTATATAATATTTGATGCAAAATATATAAATGAATTGGGTTTTAAGTCTACTTTTCAATGATATAATTTTTCATCAAATATTATATAATAAAAAATATATATTTGTGGTCAAAGTTATATCATTTTGACTTTGAAAATTTAAAATGGACAATAATTTTGGGACGGAAGGAGTATTATATATAAGATATACTTTATCATCACACATACACACAAACACGCTCGGACACACACATATTTATATATATGATCATCAATGACGTGAAACACAAAGAGTCATCTCCCATACATATTCTTTAAATGTTTAATCACTTTCGTTGGTGTAGTGTCCAATATCAAATGTTGCTTTTCAAGACAATTTCATGGAAGATTTATGCTCAACCGAATAGCCCTCAACCTTTACACTGACTCGGTTTGGCTTTTTTTTTTTTTGAACATGACTCGGTTTGCCTGACAATTGATTAAATTGGCACATCTCCCTTTAATTTTATTTTGACCATTGCATGATTTACAAAAAAAAAAAAAAAAACAAAAAACAAAAAAAGGCACTTTTAAACCCCCTTATTTATTTCATTTTCATTTTTTTTTCATACTTCTCTTCTTCATTTTACCAACTCAAACAATGTCTAAAAAAACTCCAAAAAACAAATCACCAAAATCCCAACGACAACCACATTCCGATAACAACCAACCCAAATTTCATTTTACACGGCCAATCACCACCAATTAATTTCGGTCACCAATCAATTCCTTCACAAAATCAATTTTATCCACATATGGCATCACTACCGTATAACCAACCTTCTCAATCTTCTCCGATCCCACCGTTTAATCTTGATGATGATGATCTCGAGCCGTTAGGGGCGCCCCTTTGCAACCTTCTAAACCCTTTTCGGCTCAAGCTTCGGAAGGTCCATCCCAACCCGTTCGTTCCGACTCTCGCGTCGAGGTAGTGGCAGCAACCGTCAAAAGGAAGTATACAAAAAGGCCGAAACAATCCCAGAAAAATGACAAAGAGCATAATGAACCATGGACCGAAGAGGAAGAGATAGCTTTGTGTAAAACTTGGATAGATGTGTCCGAGAGTAGCGTAAAAGAAATGCTAGAAAGGCTAATAGGTTTTAGGTGGATGTAACTGCATAACTTGCGAATGAATTAAAGAAGGAGAAACGTTCATATGATGCCTATAACTCCAAATGGAAAGGTAGGGTTCGTCTTAAAGTTTCTCAATTTTCTGAGATTCACAATTCGGTGAAATCGAGGCCAATGAGTGGTGCATCTGAAGATGACTATATGGCTTTAGCACATAAAGAGTATCATGCTTCGTATGGTATGACTATTACACTGGTTAAGTGCTGGAAGATTTTGAAGGGCCACCTCCCGCCAAATCAGCGTCATCTCAACTTTCCGTCTCCAAGACTACACCCCAAGCACAATTTGCTAATAAGGCAATCGCAATCACAACAAAAAATATACCTCACAAAAACTAATAAAAAAAAACTACACACACAAAAGTAAATGAAATTTTCAGTTGACTGACAAACTGAAAAAATGCAAAGATTGGGGGCGACACGGTTGTTTAAGGTCGAGCTAGTGGTGGAAACACAGTGGGGGGCTAGCTTAATTCGGTTGGGGCACAACCTCCCATTAGCATTGGCCTTAGTATTGGCCTAATCATATAGCTGATTATATAATTACCGTCTTATGTTATGTTTCCAGATTATCTATCAAATTTGATGACTATATGAGTGTGATAATCACATTAATGTTAGAGCAGAGGGTCCAGATGAAAACGAGCACCTCGCCGTCCGATGTGGCATGGGCAACGGCGAGCCGTTGCTCGCCGCCACACCATCATAGCCTCGCCGTTTCTCGCCGATGGTCACCTCCCCGTGGCCACGGCGAAGGTAATATTCTGACAATTTGCAGCTTTTGAGTTGTAAACGTTGTGTAACGTTTTAAAATATAATGTTCGTCCCTTTTTTTTCTTTTTTTTTTTCTAACCCCTAAAACCATATACACTATCCCTATATATATTTACATATTTCACACATATTTCATTCCCAAAAACCCAAAACATTTCATTCTAAAAAACCTAACTCATTTCATTCCAAAGCAAAAACAATGAGTGAATCATCTTATTCGGAAGTTAGTGACTTTGAAGAGCTACATGAGCTAGAGCTGATTATACAAGAGTTCGAAAACGAGCAAGAGTTGCAAAATCAAGAAGCCGGTCCTTCAAATCGCCGTACATACATTCGGCGTGAACGTGATGTTGCTGAAGCATGTCTACTGGCCGACTATTTTGGTGATTTGCCAAAGTATATTGAAGATAATTTTCGACGTCGTTACCGTATGAGCCGTAAACTATTCTTAGAAATAGTCGAAGGTATTGAAACATATATTGACACTCATGATCCTCTTCCTGCTCATTTTGATTTCTTTAGACAACGACTCAATGCTGCGGGTGTAATGAGTTTTAGTGTGATTATGAAATGCACACGTGCCCTACGCCAATTGGCGTACGGGGTAGCACCTGATTCATTAGATGAGTATTTACAAATAGGTGAACATTGTGCACGTGATTGTCTTGATTTTTTTACTATGTGCATAATCCATTTGTTTGGGAAGGAGTTTTTAAGAAAACCAACTGAGGACGACGTTCGTAACTTATACGACGCACATAGCCAGGTTCATAAGATTCCGGGAATGTTGGGAAGCATCGATTGTATGCACTGGGAATGGAAGAATTGCCCAAAAGAATGGCAAGGGCAATTTCACAGAGGTGATAAAAAATATCCAACTATAATGCTTGAAGCTGTTGCGTCTTATGATTTGTGGATTTGGCATGCGTTTTTTGGTGTGGCAGGTGCGAATAACGATTTGACCGTTTTATATAATTCTCCTTTATTCGACGACCTGATTGACGATATTGGCCCTCAAGTTCCGTTTGAAGTACACGGACGTACATTTAAAAATGGCTATTATCTAGCAGATGGAATTTACCCGTAGTGGGCATCGTTTGTCAAGTCCTTTACTGTTGCAAACAACCCAAAACACGCCGCATGGAAAGCGAAACAAGAAAGTGCGCGAAAAAAGATATCGAAAGAGCTTTTGGTGTCCTACAAGGACGTTGGCATATTATTGCCCAACCGGCGCGTGCATATACTGTGGGCAAGTTACGGAGAATCATGTACTCGTGCATCATAATGCATAACATGATTTTGAAAGATCAACATTTTCATATAGCCGACGCTGCCGAAATGTATATTCCGCCGACACCAAATATACAACAGTCATGGGTCGAACGTTGCGCAACGCAAAGAAGAAAAACCAAAGAACTACATGATAAACGCACACACTCAAGGCTTCAACTATGTCTCATCGAGCATGTTTGGCAACAACAACAATGGGAAGAATTTCAACGAAATAATAATAATTAGGTTCGGTTTTTAGTGTCGTATGTGTTGTATTTTTTTTCCCGTATCGTATTTTTTTTTTCCGTATTGTAATTTTTTAATTTGATGAAATAAAATTAGTATGTTTTTTTTTTTATTTTTTAGTATTTGTGAAATAATTTAATTTATTTAAAGAAATGAATAAAAAAATAAGTGTGTAAGAGGTGGGACCCGAATGGGGAAGTTGAGGTTTGTTGTTTGGTAAGGAGGGGTTTGTTGTTGTTAGTTGAAGTTGAGGTGTTTTGGTGATGTGGCATGGTGAGGCCCGAATGAGGAGCCAAGTGCTTGTTGTTGCACCTTGTGCTCTTAATAAGTATGAATAGTTATATTCTTTTTAGTATGATTGTCATTTAAAGTATATAGTTATTTTGAAAACACGCACTTCAAATTTCAAAATTCATTTTAATCTATTTGTGCATCCTCACAAAAGACATAATTTTCGAATTTTCGTATAAAATCAACTCGATAATCTATCTGTGCACCTAGCTCTCTAACTGGTCTACCTCATGCACTCAAATAAAAGCGGGACCATGCATGGCCCAGCTTGACAAATAGAAGAACATACGTACATGTGCATCACTTTATTTCTGCCTTCACGTAAAATTTATAGTTTTCAACTACCGCTAATATCCACCGCCACGATTGACCACCGACAGTAATTCCCATAACTCACGATGACACTCCTCCTATACTTTCTTGTCCACCACATTCTGCTATGCTCGGCTGCACCGGGCAAATGGTCTATCCTACTTAAGTCCATTGGCATTTCCGCCATGCACATGCAACTGCTTCCTAACGACCGTGTGATTATTTTTGATCGTACGGACTTTGGACCCTCAAACATCTCACTTCCCCTAGGGAAATGTCGGTCCGACCCTAATGATTTGGCATTGAAGCGTGATTGCACTGCGCATTCCGTTGAATATGATGTGTCAGTAAATTCCATACGTCCTCTAATGGTTTTGACTGACGTCTGGTGCTCCTCTGGTGCTCTAGCACCGGATGGGAGCTTAGTCCAGACTGGTGGATATAATGACGGGGATCATGTTGTGAGGGTTTATAAATCATGTGATAAATGTGATTGGAAGGAAATAAATTTTGGGTTGTTAGAAAGAAGATGGTATGCTACTAGTCATATATTGTCAGACGGCCGCCAGATTATTATTGGCGGTCGTAAGCAATATAATTATGAATTTTACCCGAAAAGATCGAAAAATGAGGAAGTCATAAGTTTACCATTTCTAGTTCAAACATATGATCAAGAAATTGAAAATAATTTATACCCGTTTGTGTTTCTTTATACGGATGGGAGCTTATTTATTTTTGCTAATAATCGTGCAATTTTGTTTGATTACCTAAAGAACAAAGTTGTCAGGACATATCCGGAAATACCTGGTGGCGACCCAAGGAATTATCCGAGTACGGGTTCTGCGGTACTACTTCCCATGCGGATAGCACAAGGGGTTGTAGAAGTAGTAGAAGTGTTGGTGTGTGGGGGTGCACCTAAAGGAGCCCATATCAATGCTAAGAAGGGTACATTTGTTGGTGCTTTGGATACTTGCGGGAGAATTAAAATATCCGACCCGAATCCTAAATGGGTCATGGAAAGAATGCCTATGAGTCGGGTCATGGGTGACATGTTGTTGCTTCCAAATGGTGACGTTTTGATCATTAATGGCGGGTCAAGCGGGACCGCAGGGTGGGAAAATGGGCGGAACCCGGTTCTTAAACCTGTTATTTACAAACCGGGTAATTTGATAGGGTCTCGTTTTGAGGTGCAAAATCCAAGCTCAATACCTCGAATGTACCATTCGGCTGCAGTTTTAGTTAGGGACGGACGTGTACTTGTTGGCGGGAGTAATCCTCATAAGCAGTACAATTTCACAAACGTACTTTATCCTACTGAATTAAGTCTAGAAGCATTTTCCCCGTCTTATTTAGATCCAAGCTCATCCGGGCTTCGTCCAAAGATACTTTTATACACGACTCATATCCAGTATGGAAAGCGGATGGTTATACGGTTCATGGTTGGAACACAATTGGACATCAAATCGGTCTTAGTGACGATGGTGGCACCTTCTTTCAACACACACTCGTTTTCCATGAATCAAAGGTTGTTAGTTTTGGACCGTAACAACATAACCAAAGTCGACACAAAATGGAGTTATGAGGTTGGTGTGGTGGCGCCTCCTTCTAGCAATGTAGCTCCGGCAGGGTATTATCTTCTTTTCCTGGTGCATAAAAATATCCCAAGTGAGGGCGTTTGGATTCACGTAGAGTGACAAAACATTCGTATAGATTACTTGTTTCTTAGGTATCATTATCATTGTTTGGGTAAATCAGTACTTATGTCTAGAGACATTTCTATATCTATATTGAATGCACATGCATGCACATCTTGTTTTCTCTTGTAATTGATATGATTGGATTTGTGGTAGACATATTATTTTATTTTGTAGAACATATAGCTTCCAGGTAACAACGTCTATTGAAGTGTCCTATGTTTGGTACCTACCCTATCTATCTTTATCTCATATATAAATTTGGCGCTTCTATTTTATTAATCTCTTTGTTCCAACATTTGTTCAAAACGGTTGATGGAAGGGTTTTTTTTTTGTTTGTTTGTTTGTTTTTTTTTTTTTTTTTTTTTTTTCAATCTTACATATAACATGGATTTTTAGTACTTACAAACCTTTAGAGGGATAGGTATAGTAACATGGAGTTGGGCGTTGGGCTGACATGGCCGGCGTTGGTCCGGCGTTATGCTACCAGGAGGACCGGCGTTGGTCCAGTGTTGAGCTCCAAGTTATTGTATTAATTCAAACTGAAACACACAGACAAACAAAAAAACTTACATTTCCAATCCCTATAGATGATTTATTGTGGTGGGTTTGCATTTGTGTATGTGCTTAAGAGCACTAGGTGTAGATGAAGAGCCAAACTCTTCATTCCGGGCCCACGATTGCCACATCACCCCAACACCTCTTCACAACTAACCCACTCCTCACCAAACAACCAACCTCAACTTCTTCATTTGGGCCCCACCACTTACAACTTTATTTTTATTTTCAAATTTTCAAATAACAAAAAATCATTTTATTCAAATAAAAGTAAAAATAACACTTTTTATAAAAAAACCATTAAAAAACCATAACTGATAAAAAAAAAGAAAAAAGAAAAAAAAAAAAAGACGTTATCATTTGTATGTACCCAAATTCTTTAAAAAAAATACAAGCCCATTTTTTGTAACCAAACACACACGCATACACACACAGTTTATAAAAAAAAAAAGATGTTGTCATCTTCTCCAAACACACACAGTGACCAAATATAGATCTGAAAAAAAAAACACACAAACGCAAACACAAAAACACAAACACAACCGCAAAAACACGCAAACACAAACACGAATATAGATTTGAAAAAAAAGAAGGTAAAGAAACATGTATATTGTCAGGCAAATCACCTGGCCGTGCCCAACGGCGAGGGGGCACGGTGTGGCGGAAAGGACGGCGAGCCGATGCCCCCTCCACGTAGAAACGGCGAAGTCTAACGGAGAGCTGCACCTAGTGCTCTAAGTGTGTGCTTGGGCCAGAATTTTAGTGTGATTCTATTGGGACATTGTTTTTAGTGTGATAGTTCTATGTTGTCTTTTTAGGCCGTTTAGTGTGAGTTTTTTTTTTCCTATCTCTTGGGCCTTTGTATTTCTATTTGGTTTGTGTATCATGGTTTTTTAGGGTCCACTATTGTAACCATCTTGTTGGTATAGTGAGTGCTTTTGTT